>NEWO01000577.1:53496-98068 GCA_003013225.1 Phalaenopsis aphrodite
GTTGTTTGCCCATTGTTGATTTGTCGAAGAATTGTTATTCCAATTAAGATTTGGATGATTCTTCCAACCTGGGTTATAATAGTTCGAGTATGGGTTGTTGGGTCTAGTAATAACATTTAAGGTTTCATATGAAGGTTGAACATCCACAAATTTCCCAGATGAATTTTCTTCCATCATAGGAGGTGTTGAACAATAATTCATCCCATAATGGTCTAATTTCTTTGATATTATAACAATTTGTGAAGCTAACATACATATTGCATCAGAATCATGGATGTTAGCTACTCTTTTAGGATTTACCCGCTCAGAGGGTCATTGAAAATTGTTGGTAGTCATTTTTTCTATTAATGAATAAGCCTCATCAAAAGGTTTTGACATTAAAGAACCACCAGCCGCAGCATCTATAATCGATCAAAGAGATCCCACTAATCCATTATAAAAGGTTTGAATTATTAACCAGTCTGGTAACGAATAATGAGGGCATTTCCTAAGAAGATCTTTAAATCTCTCCCAAGCTTCATATATTGACTCTCCATCAATCTGACAGAATGATGTAATGTCATTTCTTAGTTTAACAGTTTTGGATGGAGGGAAATATTTGGATAGAAATTTCTGTGACACTTCTCACAAGTTCTAATAGATCCAGGTGCTAACGAGTTTAACCATAACTTAGCTTTATCCCTTAGTGAAAAAGGAAAAAAGTCTAAGTCTAATAGCATCGTTTGAGACTCTATCATATTTAAAAGTAGCACATAGTTCTAAAAAACTAGCGAGGTGTAAGTTAGGATCTTCATTTGGTGTGCCTCCAAATTGATTATTTTGTACCATTTGGATAATAGCATGTTTAAGCTCAAATGAATTAGCAGCTACATCATGATTTTGGATAGATAAGTGAATTTCATCTGCTGTAGGATTTGCATAATCTTTTAAGGGTCTATGTTGGTGTTCATTCATAATGTTTTCCATTGTATCACAATTTCTAGGTTTTCTTTTTAATTTTCTAATTTTTCTAACAGTTCGTTCTAATTCCGAATCGTATGGTATAAGATTTCCAGGTCCAAATTTGCGTATACAATTTAAAATTAGTACTCACTAATATAATTAAAAATACAAATATAAATATATATAGATACGTTGCAATTTTAGTAAAAACTTTTTAATAATTCTAATATGTCCGTTACTCCTAAAATTCTCCCCGACAACGACGCCAAAAACTTGACCGACTTTTTTGTAAATCAACAATTACAAGAATTTGATGACACTACTAGAAGATTTAAATTCCAGCAACGATGCCAAAAACTTGACAACGACTTTATATATATATGTTTGATTTAATAAAGATGTATAAATATAATATTCAATAATGTTAAAGTCGAATTTGTCAACGCAAGTATACGTATCACTCAAGTAATATAAGGCTCTAATGGTGTCCTAGATATCGATCCCACAGGGAGAAATAAAATACTATGGACTATGATTTAATAAAAAATAATACTTCAACTACAACAACATTAAAGTTGCTTATCTGTCACTAATAGGCAATTGAAATAAGTAGATAATTTGGATAGTAACTAATTATAGAAAATAACGTTTAATTGTGATATTCAATATATAAGAAAATATCATTCTACTTGCCAAGAAATTATAGTGAATGGATAAAATGAATTAGTTTAATTTATATTGTGCCAAATAGGAGCATACCTATTCTTTACCCTTTGGTCCAGACATAAAGAACATTGACTAATCCTACGCTTGGTTACTGAATCTGCGACTAGGCTGGGAGGATATCGGCTCTCACTTCGGAGCTCCCACGTTCCCCTCACCTGAGGGCTAACATCTACACATCAGCACCCAAACGATAGAACCGAATTGGGGATTTTAGTCTGTCACTCTAAAATCTCTAATTCTATGCCCGATAGTAATATTTCCCTATTTATTTGCACCTAACTTCCAAGGGCTTTGACCTCCCTGAATCTTGGATGTAATCTTCACTTTAGTTGTAAAACTCAACATATTTTAATAATTCAATTGGCCAGATTGAAAGTAAATTAAGATCGAAGTGAAAAGATCATCACAATTTCTTAAACATTTTCATGGCTTCACCAATTCAAATCACCATTTCACAAATCTCGAGACAAGGAGAAAGATAGAGAAAACTACTCAGAACTCATGGGGAAAGCACAACACAACTTGGAATTCATATATAAAATCAAAGTCATACAACTATAACAAGTAAATAAATTATCTCTAAATTTCTCCCCAAGAACACTCCTCGAAGTTCCTCTGAATCTCTTCCTTTCTTTACAACATACAGAATTCCTCTTCGAAGTAGCAAGGAGGAAGAAATCTCTCACTTTCCCTCCACTCTTATAATTTATCGAAGAATTCCTCAATTTACACGCTCTAGCAAGCTCTCTACACACTAATGGAACCTATCTAACCTCCAGATCTCCAAAAGTCTCCAAGAGTCTCCTCATTTTTGGCCAAAATGTTCTCTTTAAAGATGTGGATGAGTTTTCCCAAGAGTTGCTTACGTACCCCTCCAAAATCCGGCCTTATCCTTTGTACATGTCACATAACCGTCGATCCCGCCTCGAGAAAAGCTCGTCGTCGGCGGCCTCGTTGGCGGCCTTCTAGAGAATTTGTCCTGTAGCCTCGAGAAAAGCTCGCCGTCGGCGCCCTAGTGCAATTCTCCACATTTTGGTCCTTTTTGCTCCAAATTCGCTCCTTTTTGCATCTTTTTGCTCCATTGACCCTAATTCGTCATTCCTGCAATAGAACATAAAAAATAGCTTTCTTTAAAGTGCAATATCATTAAAAACAGTATAAAAGAGGTATGAAAATCTCAACATATTTTCGTTTGGTCAGCTACTGCTAAGGCTGGGCAGGGTGGACCTTGGTCAGCTCAGCGATTCGTGCCACTTGATGGCATGGTTGGCTGCCCACCACCAGGTGAAGGCCTCCATCAGATGGAGAAGAAGAAGGTGGCCGCTGAGGGAAGAATGATCGAGGAAGTCAGCTAGAAGTGGGAAAAAAATAAAGGCCATCCAGATGAAGAAGAGGTTGAGGTTATCTACTGAGAGCCGGGAAAAAGAGGCAAAGGAAAATAAGGAGACCATCTGGTCCTAGAGGAGGAAACTTGTATAAAATTTTTCTTATAACAAAAACTTTTTGTTATTTTTATACTTGTGTCACTTTATCCTTACCATATTTTTTTTCCTAACTATTCCTTTCAATGTTGTGCGTGATAAAACAATTGACCTTGAGATATTTTATGTCGGTTTTGACTTGTATTGATCGCTCGGCACAAATCTTATACTGTTAGTGTCACTTTTGCTAAGTCAGGTTGTTGCCTTGATCGAGTAGCAACTTTCACCAGATCTTAAGTAGATCTTATCACTGCATGCACGGGGGTAACCATCGAGACTTGCTTCCAGGGTGAGTTGCGTAGTACCCTTTGCGGAGCTTGTCGCTACTTGGTAGGGAACCACATCTAGAGCTTTATCCATGTTGAGTTTAAAGATATTGGCTTTTTTTACGCTTGGTGTTGTTGGTTTTCGTGCAGCTTGTCAGTTGGGGGTTAGTCATCACTGTTGGTCAAGCTTCAAAGCTATATCGATTTGGCATCTTGCATCTTTATTGGATTTAAAAAAATTTGTACTGATCAGACTTCTTGTGTCATCTTCGATTTTTATTATTGATGTTTGACTCATATCTTACCCTTTTCAAGCTCTATTGCTTGGTCGGATTTTCCTCTAGCGAGATTGCCCCTTCTTCTAGGCTTATTAAGTGGAACTTGTCACTTCTTTCGCAATAGTAACCATCGAAACTTACTTTACAACGATCTGTTAGATACCCTTTGCGGAGCTTGTGGCTATTCGGCGGAGAACCACTTCTTTCGCGGAGTTTGTCGCAATATGATTCAAGTTTGGAGACCAAGGTTTGTGATGTGGGGACATTGTGGGTCAATCTTTATGTATTTTATCAACCAGTAGTCTTTAGCATAGTTGTCAGCTTCACTACTTAGTTCGAGTTCCTCGAGTGTTGGCCATCTATTGAAGCATGTGAACTTATGAAGTTCCACGAGTCTTGATTTGATCCATGAAAAAATTAGAAAATTATGTAATTTCTAGTAGAAAAAGTATAGAATGTTTTAAATGATAATGCCTTTTCATTGCCAAGCTAGGCATCGGTTCATGTATAAAATTTGATTCATTTGTCGGTGTCGTATGGTGGGGCTTGTGCCTTAGCTTGGGTTTCCATAGTCGGCTCTCAACAAGTTGGGGGCAATTGTATTCTTTGTGTTTTGACTTATGTTTGGATGCACATCAGTCATCCAGAGTTAGTCGAGCATTGTCCAGGTACCATTGGCCAGCTTCCCATCGTGAGGAGTCGGCTATCCATCTTTCTCTTCTCTAAGCCAAAACCTCTCATAAGAGAACATAAAGGTGATTTTCAGCTCTTAGATCTACTGTTGTATAAACTCCTTGACATACTTCGTGCTAGAAGTGTCTCTGTAATGGGTTTCTCCTACTTGGTTTACTCTTCCTCTTATTAGTGGTATGCTCCACACTTACCACACCTTTCAGGATGTTGAATCAAAATTTTCTAGGAGGCACACCTAAGGGATTATAGCCTTTAAACCAATTGAAAAAATCGAAAGAAACAGAGAGATGGAGAGGAAAGAGAAGAGAGGAGTGTACAACGACTTGCCCCTCTGGGGCAAGTGGGTATTCTCAGGCTCTTGTGACACTTTTATATAATTAAATATTTTTAGTATATGGAGAAGGGGAAGAGGAAAAAGTCATATTACATGAAATGACCTCTATTTATAGGAGAGAGAATTCAATAAAGAAAAATAACACTTCTAACCTTATTTTAAGGAGGGTTGTACATGTAATTATAAGAATCACACCCTTGTGGGCCGAGAGCCTTGTTGTCTTTAGGCTCGGTCGATTTAAGATAGAGAGGTGAAATGATTAGTTTTGCTGCTTGGTTTGTTGGATGGGACCATCGAACGGTCGATCCTTTAGGTATGGGTAGCCGGCTGGACTATTGAAAATAGTCGACACGTCTGTTCTGGTCAGCTAATATTAACTGTTCAATTGCATTGGGCCAATCATCAATCTTGAAATAACGTCGAGGAAATTCTTGCTGACTAAGTAAAGTTAGACTTCCAAAGGATTTAGGCGTGTATCATTGAGTTAGCTCTAAGATCTTTGGGTTGCATTAACCAATAGGTTCTGCTGGAGCATCAGGTCATTTTTTGATGGATCCAGCTTTACCATGTCACTCTTTTTTGGGCTGCTGGATTGTCTCAAGACTCATGTTGACCTATTTTTTTGTACACATATATTGACATTTTTTATATGATACAAAAGAATTGAGCATTATACATATAAAAATTATAGTTTAGATGTTTGATATATAAATATATAAGAATAATGTGATTGATAAGTTTTCTTTTAAAAAATAAAAATTAGGGGAAATGTTTAATTCTGATCCTCTTTTGGCGCAGATGAGTATTTTGTAATGATGAGTTTGACAATTTCGTTTTCCATGGTAAAGCTGCCAAAAGTGAAAAATTCAAATATTTTGCAAGAACTTCATTCTATCATAACAAAGATTAAAAAGTTGGAAAATTGCTGCGCTCTGGTTTTATTATTTTGTGAAATATATTATTAGAACTTTTGGTGAAATTGTACGATTTTTTATGATGAATAAAAGATTTGATGGTCGTTGGCTTCTACCCACAATGCTTGCTCTAGATACAAGGGTGGATTGATTTGACTCAAATTATTGTCCAATTGTTACAAACATCCACACACCCACAGACGCATGCCCGCACACACTCCCACACACCCACACCTACCCACAGACGCATACGCCACGCCCGCACACACTCCCACACACCCACACCTACCCACAGACACACACACGCCCGCACACAGACACACACTCGTATAAGTACAAACCCACACGCATGTGGGAACGTGCGCTCGTGCACACACACACACAAATGTGTTTAATGACCTTCAAGGAGAATTAAATTGAAGTACTTGAATTACATATAGATTAATAACAAAATAATTAGGTTATTTCTTACTGAACCTTTAGATCAAAAGAAAACCCCAATAATAATAAAAAAATCTTCGGACATTCATTATAAATCCCCCAATCATACCCATACTTTTGATATTGCATCTATAAGATTTTCTAATACACTCTCTTATGCAAAAGTTTCAACATACAATCTCTTTCATTCTAGGATTATAATTGTTGAATTTTGCACTATAGTATAAATCCTGTAGAGCTGTTGAACTTAAAAGACAAATATATTATAAGGTCTGTGTTTTATTAACTTGAAAAAATATCTTTTCAGAAGATGTGTTACTCATGAAGATATTAATAAGATTTTCATCAAATATATGTTTCTTATAATTAAACTTGATAATAAACTATATTTGAGGAGTTCTTCTTTGAGATAAATCTCATGAATAATTATCACAAATAAAAATTAGACTAAAGGATGGGCGAAAAATTCCTTTCAATATTCTTGATAGTTTATGAGTGGCTAATGATACTTTTAGGCATTTTTAATGCATCTAGCACTTTTCTTAGATTGAGGAATAATATTTTGAAATCACTTAGTGATAATTTTCTTGTCATATACTTACTTGTGTCTAGCATTATTTAAGAGTAACATTAACATTGGTTTAGGCTTATTTTTAATAAAATTAGAAAAAAATTATGTAAATCTTAAGAAATGTTTATGTTTTAATCAAGAAATTACTTTTTAAGCTTTCTAATATTTTATCTAAGCTTAAGCATATATTTTTAAAATATATGTTAATCTTAATTATCATATCACTATATCTTTCCACAAGGGTTAGAAGTTTTTATTATTTATCCTTTTTTATAGAAGAATTTAATGATTTTTTTTTTTTGGTTCTATTACCGCTTCTTCAACGAATATTATAAAAAATAGGTAAAGTTGTATGGAAATTTGAAGTACAAAAAGCTCTTGAACAAAATTAAATTATATTGTCTTCTTTCATAACTTTACTGTTATCTAAATCTCTCAAAAAAACTTTAAGGTCGCTTGTGATCTACTTGGAGTAGGGATAGATGAAGTACCAACTTTTGATAAGCACGTGATAGAATTTATTTCAGGGAGAAATAAACCGATGTTTAGGAGAAATATTTTATATATTATAAAGAATTTCATGCAGTAATTTTAATATTAAAGTACTAGAGATATTATACTGTCTAAAAGAAGTTTATGCAAAATTTGATCAACAAACACTCCAATATATAAATTCACAAGAAATGCAACATAAACATGTTGAGTAGGTAGAATTATTGTATGATTATTCTTTTATAATAAATCTTAAACTTAAATTTCTAAACAAACTTATCAATGTTTTGTTTACAATATCTATGATAAGTTCTTTTTTAAATTTTCTATCAAAGAGATTATAGTTACTGCTTTAATTTGTATCTTTTTGGAGTTTAAATTAAAAGCTTTTATCTTTGTTTAATTATTTTTTCATATCTAACATATTTCTATTTAAAGGTTTCAGTAACTCTTAAATTTCTCTTAATAATTCATTATTTCTTAACTATATTGCGTGGTTGGGGGGGGGGGGGTGACAATTTTGGGAGAAACAAGATAAAAACATTGTTTCAATTTAGATTTTACTACCCTCAATTAAAATAATACTAGCTTAAAGCGTTGTTTCAATTTAGATTTTACTACTCTCAATTAAAAGAATACTAGCTTAAGAAAGATGTAGGCAACATAAGATAATAAGATAAAATAATAAATGCATAGCTTAATGTGTTGTTTAAATTTTCAAGAAAATATCTCTAAAATTTAAATTTTAAAATTACTTAAGATATTAAAAGAATTTGATATCATAAAGTTCTCAAAATTACTTGTCTTTTGTTATGTAATAAAATCAGTGATAATTCTCCTGCTGAAAAATTCTTCTTCAAAGAAATTATTAAGCTTGAATGTTTAACATTTATTTTTGACTACGATAGAATTTTTCATCATCTCAAACTCTTAAAAGATTTTGTGAATGTTGGTAAGCATCAAAATAAAAATTTTCTATGCATTTTATCAATAAAGTAATGTGCAAATATAAATAGTTAATATTAGACAATCTCTTAAAGTATTCTCTTAAAGTATTTAGTGGAAAATATTTTGGGAATTAGGAGATTTTATCTCCCCATCTGAATTTACATAAAATAATAAAAACTCTCATTAGAACCTCTAAAATAACTCATAAAACTTAATTTAAAAATTTATATATGAATTCAATCTTAAAAGAACTTTTAACATGTTAAAGCACCATTTTCATATAAACAATGAAATATTTATTTAAATATTAAATTTTATTTTTTAAAATATTATTTAAGGTATTTTATGTTATGACTATAACTATGAAAAAATATAGAATAAGAGTATACATATATAAAAATAAATTATCACCACCTTATATGAAAAATTACTCACCTTGCATGAAAATCATACAATTTTACTTGGAAAGCCTCCTCATTTGTAAAATTGGTATTTGAAGCAAATTAAGGCCAACTATGAAGGGTGTCGTAATTCTAAGGTAGCACCTCCTTGAATATTTGGATTGATTTTAATGTAGCTTTTCCTTAGAAATTCAAATTAGTCTTACTGTAGCTTGTCTTTCAAAATTGAGAAAGGCCATGAAATAACTTATACATGAAAAGATAAAATGCTTGATTTCATTTAATTATTTGAAACTCCATGATTAAGACTCATAACATGCTATTTGGTCTTTGATATTCCTATGAATTTTTACATTCTTCATAATATAGAAGCAAATAATTGTGATTAAATTCTATGATGGAAAACCACTTTTTAATATATGATTGATATTATTATCTTTCCAATCTTGTCTGGTTTATCCATCCTTTTATTCAATTAGGTTGAGAGTGATACTCCAATTTTTTCTGTCAAAATTTAATGATCTAATTACTATTCTAAATATTACTTATTTTGCTTATATACTTTATCTTATCTCTTCAATACCACTTCATTAAAAGGACCATATGAATATAATCATCAAATGCTCGATTTATGAGTCATGATCATTATATTTTTATACACATTGTAACATATGTTACTTATATTTATGAATTTTTATGAATATTGCACCACGACGACGGCATTTTTGTAATAAGTGAATTCATGAACTTAAAGAAACAAGCATCTTCTTTAACCCATGGGTCTTCTTTCACCTATGATGAACATTTGCTTAAATTACTTTTCTTCCCCTTACTTATTTCCCTGTATATTCTACCTTTTTAATTTACTTTTACATCCCTAATAGCTATCAAACAATCTCTATTTAGTTCATCTGGAGAGCTAGAGAGAGATGGCCCCTAGAAATTGCAGTGGCCAATTAAAACGTTAGATTCTTCAAGGAAACTATTTCTTAAGAGGTAATCTATTACACCCCTATAAAATTTGCTGATTTTCATTCCAGTATGTGTTTTCAAGTGTTTCTCAAATTCCATTCCATAGTATGACATTTTTTGACATCTTCAAAAATGAAAATTTTGATAGTTTCCTACTTTTGAATCTCTATATACAATAGTGATGTTCCCTTAGATTTTGATGAGTGATGCATGCTTTTTAAGTATTCCTCCACCATGAATAAGTTCAAGTATGGTAAAATTATCTGTGGTTATTGATCGTGCTATTCTATAAACACATCTCAACTGCAAAACTTCTTTGCTCATAGATTCCATCAAGGTGCAAGCATCTTGGCAAAAAATTCCAAGCAACTCCTAAGCCTTAGCATAAGCCTTCCAAGTATCTACCACTCTTCCAAACCAAGTTAAAAAATAGCCTTACATGATAATAGTTGAATTAAAATGACATTGCTTGATTAACTACCTTTGCATGCATAAAATGTATGCTTTTTAGGCGTTCGGCCTAACAACCAGCTCAAACCAACTTGGATCTGAGCTAGACTTGGCATAATATCAAAATCACTGATTTCAATCAGACTTAATTTAAAGTGACTTCTAATCTTCAAGCAAAATCCACAACCCTAATTTGATGGCTTCATTCTTCTACTAAAAAATGCTACAAAGTTGAGATATAATAGGCATAAAATAAATAAAATATATCAATGAATGTTTCCTAATCAACCCAAAATTCTAAATCAATTTTCAAGAGGCATTAGATGGTATTCCTAGCAGTTAACTACTTACATAAATTTTATTTCCTATTCATGTTCATTTAAATAAGAAAATCGTTCTACCGCATTCGTTCCCCTTTTAAGCACAATGTATTAGCACTTTTCACAAGCTTATAATCATCAAGCAAGAACTCAGGAGATATTTTCTTGGACCTAAAGAAGCATTCTAAAATAACAAGGAAAAAAGAATGCCATAATTTTTTATATGACTAAAATAAATTCATTTTGATGATTTTAGATAAAACATATTATAGATATATATAGTTGCAAAAATAAAAGTAGCCAATAAAAAAACACTAACATTTTATTGATAAATTTATAATGAGAAAGATAAATAAAGCCTTAGAATCTTATCCTATGAATTTACACAGCAGAGTAACCTGTGCTTCCTTTTGAACTGTTTCATAAAGAATTATCTGCCTCTGAAAATTCTCATGGATTGGTACCTCCACATATGAAATCCGACTCAGCCTAAGACACTTCTTAGCTGATTTTGTGCTCCATTAAGCCATTATGATGCAGGTCCTTCCATCACATAGATAAGAACTTTAGCTCACACTTCTGCTCAGCAACAACTGGAGCAACAAAAGAAAGGAAATCCCAAGCAGGAACTGATGTCCGTTTAAATAATTAATGAACTGCCGCCACCTGAAATTTCAACCAGTAGACAGCTTCTGAAAAAGCCTGTTGTTCATTTGCAAAATCTCCATCATAAATCAAAGAAAGTAGAAATTTTATAAAGCTAGGCTACTGCTTCATGCCATAAGTTATGGATAGAATTGCAAAGAAATGGTTCAAAATCTGAAGAGTAAAAATTGACATTGTTAGAAAGGAGTATCACAATAGGAGACGAGAAGTGTTGTCGTGGAGCAGCTACAGAACTATGGGTTGTTGTGGACAGACTAGAGTTATATTAAGCTCAACATGGCCATCTATATAGGTTAAAGCACAGCACTGGCACAATTTGTTTTTCCACAAGAATGGCTAATACAAAATAAACATTTATGCTCTATAAACAGAAAAAATTCTCTATTAAAGAGTACGGTTTTTTAAGATTACCAACATACTTGCAGAAGACATTAAAATTGAGTCACCTTAATATATGCTACTAAAAAATACTGTATCAATAGGTAAAATTTTAAAGCATTACTAAAACTAGAATGACAAGTGTAATTTTGACGACACTCACAAAAAAGATTAGCTAAGTTGAATAAAAAAATACACAAAGAAAAATATCTCTAGAAATTACAGCTTTCCAATTAGATGTACACTTAAAAATACAAATTTCATCAATTAGCTTACCAGTTTACATCTGTAAATTCACTGTTTTCATGAAGTACTTCCTCCTTGGCAAATTCCTCCAGTAATTCTCGTTGGCGCTCATTTACTGATCTGAAAGAAATTAATAATGAAGCAGTTTAGTTATAAGCAGACAAGGAGTGTAGTAATAATGTAATTCTGGCCTACCATCAATGATTTTTTAAAGTAAAAAACATGAATTCTTGGAAACTATATCATCTTTTCATGACAAAAAATTATTCAACAGTAAATTCCTGGTGACAAAAAGCCATTAGCACAGATTAATGCTGCTTTTTTGGAGTTAGCTTATTTAGCTCTTCTTGCCCGTTCTAGTTAGAGTTTCATAAAGTTATAGCTGTACTTCAGCAAACAATTTTCTCAACTGCAAAACAAGACAATTTTGCCTTCAATCTTCTCTTACCTGTTTTTTTCCCTCCATTAGTAAAAGTAATGGTAGCACCCGCACCATGTTTCTTTCCCTTTTCCATTGAGAAAGAACAGATTCATTGAACCACATTGCATAATTATGATTATTAATTAGAAATTAGTAAGGAAAGTGAGATCATAATTATGATTACTGTACCATTCCCAAAACTTCCTCTCGAAGGAGTAATGTAGAGTATCAACCACATTACAATTATCACTTTCCACAATAAGGCCTTTCATTTCATACATCCACGGTTCAACAAGTGTACTTTACATGTTCCGAATATCTATTGTAGTCTCACATCTACAAGATTATTGCAAATAATTGCAACTGTAAAATCATGTGCATATTGCAGACGAGAATTTCAAGGCCAAAAACCGAGGAAGAGATGCCACAGATTTGTAATTAGACAAACAAATTGCCCACTTTGAGAAACTACAAGCTCCCCCTTTTTGACCACAAAAAAAGCTTTTCTGTTGCTTTAATTTTACTAAAGGAACCAAAAATTCTAAATAATTGACTCAAAAGCTTCAATAACAGGACAAGGTGGCCCACCACTTCTCATCCTATACTCCCTCACCTAGAAGTCTCAATCGAAATTGCTGATGGATCTCTATTCCCAATTGCCAAGATAAGAAGCATTTAAATTAACTCCGACTTTTGCCAGAATTCTACTTTACATGTTCCAAATATCTACTGTAGTCTGTCATCTACAAGAAAGATTGCAAATAATTGCAACTGCAAAATCATGTTCATATTATAGACGTGAATTTCAATGCCAGATATCAAGGAAGAGATGTCAGAAATTTGTACTAATTTAGCAGTATATAAGGACATGCTAGTTTTTCCAATCTCAGAAACTTATTTTCTTCATTATTCGCTAATAAAGATATATTTAAAGATGAAATCTATCAACTTGCCAAACACTAAAGAGATTTTCTAACCTAAAATTTATAGAGCTACCAAACCTTTTCCCTTTGTGCATAGTGATATCTAGAGCCCATTCACATTTGAAAACCTTATGTTCAAGTGTGATTTACAGCTTTTATCGATAATCATACTCATGTGTTGACTATATTTACTGAAAGATAAATCTTTAAAAATATTCCACAATATGGTTAAAACCCAAATTTTTATTGAAATCTAAATACTTTGATAGAGGTATTGAATATTTTAACCACATTCTAAATCAAAATGGCATATTGATCAACAAAATGGTATAGTCAAATAAAAAATAGACACCTCTTAGAAGAGGCTAGATCTATTATATTTACCACTAATATTCCAAAATATTGTTTGACTGACGCGGGGCTCATGGGAGGACCAGTCGTTTCTCAAGGGAGGAGGGCTGCCACCCCCTCCATCCCCCTCTTCTTTTCCTTCCTCCTCCTTCCTTCCTTTCCCCTTTCCTTTTCTTCCTCCTTCCTTCCTCACCTTTCCTTTCTCTCCCCAAAAACCTTTCCTTTCTCTCCCAAAAACCTTTCAATCCTAAGCACTTTCCTATTTTAAATCCTTCCTAAAATATGAAATCATCATTATACTTCCTTTTTTTTTAAATAAGTTCAACAACTTCTGAAAATGATCATCCAACAAACAAGTTGACGTAAGTGTGGAAACATGAAGGACAAGATCTCAAATCACGGACAAAAAAGGATTAGTAACCATTTTTAATACCGCAATGGCAACATATTTATATTACAACTGGAGGAACCACTTTGTAAAATATTTAATATTGATATCCTCTCAGTGTCAAGTAATCTTACTAAATAATCTTATTGTTCAGCGACTACCCAATGATCTGCAGCGCCCATTAGCAAGATTAAAGACTTCCTCAGGATTATAATAGTTACAAAATAATAGCAACTGCCTCTAAGAGCTAACAATACGAGAGTGAAAATACTAGCCGAGACGATCATTCTGTGAAGTTCGCCCATCTCCTGTTTGCCCCTTTGGTGGCACCCAGGACTCATAATCTGAACTCGCATCTAGATAATCAGGTCTTACAGGTCCATGGATTCGCCCCACATGTGAATGCTCTTTACCAGATTGACCTCCAACTTGTACGTTGTGTTTCTCATCATCTGTAAATTCGTCAATTACATGAATTCCTCTTTTATGCTTTAAAAGCAAGGCAATAGCATCGGCTACAAGAGTTTCAGCCTTAGGCGGCAATGGAGCTTAAACTTTTGGAGCTTTTTCAGCACTATGATCAGCTCTTTCTGTAGACTTCCTCTTCCTTATGATGAGACCAGAACCTGCAGTTTCCAAGTTGCATTATCAGCTGCAGCAAGAAATTTCTTCCTATCGCTGTAGTCAACAAAATCATCTGACATCTCTAAATCCAAGTTAGCTGGAGAACAGTGACTATCTTCTGATTCTATCTTCCTTGCGGCACCAAGCCTCTGAGGTTTGGCAATGGCGTAAGCAGTCTTTTTGTCTCATTATCTCCACAAGCATCGTCAACCTTTTCAGATGGTTTCTCAGCTGGAATCAAATTATGGGTTTCCTGAAGAGATGGCCTTGATTTGAGTGTCTCTAAAATGGTGTTTAGCTGTTCATTAGACTGGCAAAGACTTGAGATGCTGGTCACAGATTTGGTAAACTTGGGTGCCTGAGTTTCTGTAGAGTTTGACATTCTTTTTCGAGTAGCTACTCCACTTGGGTCAGCAATTTTTAATAGATATTTTATCCTTTTCAGCTCTGCTTGTAAATCAGATCCATTTGTAAAGCCCTATCAATTACTAACTGTGAAGAAGAGCCAATCATGTTGTCGGCCATTAAAATTGAAAAAGAGATATTTGATTTAATTAATATAATATATATATAATTTTGAAAAATAATTGCTTAATTTTGAAAATACGAGACCGAATCAATCTCATATCTGCAATAGTTTAAATGATCGAACACAACAACAGAATAAACATATTACTTAATAGTGCGGCTCAATTAAATAAACTAAAAAGTTTATGACATTCATTTTAGTCAGCGAACTTTTATGTTGACTGACAAGTTCCCCTACCTAATATTAAGAATTAGATAAATTTTATATTACCTGGGTTCTTAAAGCTCTATATTGAGGCAAACCCCTATAGTTAATTAACTCTCAAATGACTAAAGTCACTTAAGAGAACTCTCGATGATGATCAGAGGTATCAATCATCATGAATTCAAAGTTCAGGGTTTCCAAGATTAGACATAGAAAAGTCAAGTAGAGAAAGAGACCAAATGGGAACAATTATTTCTGTAGTTAAAAGAAAGAAAAGTAAGAGATGTCACAGATCCTGAGAAGAATCTCGGTGACTTCCAAAATTATCCTATTGTTTGGCTTCAATTTCGAGAAAATATTTTTTTTAATGTTTCATCCTGTCAATTTTATTATTTAAGACTTATATTTGTATGACATAGTCATACAAATGGTCTGAAAGATATGAGGGTTTACATCGTATCAAACGACAACCCCGGAACCTAAAGCGAATTAGGGCTTAAATTGCACAACCTGACTGTGCAAATGCCTAAAAAATAAAGTAAGAATTTATGTCACGCTAGACAGACTTCCTCGAAGTCCTATGACATGTTTAATTTTAAAGAAAGGTTTGCTGTTGTAGATCCGTCCAAGTTGTTTTTCTGTACATCCTCATCGTGCTGCCCACGAAGACTTGTTCCAAACTATAGAGACTCCAAGCTTAGTTTATGTTTTATATTTGCAAGTATATTTATTGCTGGGTCTCAAGGGTCCGGTGTACCTCCTAACATATGTCCTACTGTTCTCTACCCAGGGAGTTTGACAAATGCATTAAAGTAAATAATGCAATAAGAAGAACAATAAATTACAGTAAACTTAAACAGATTACTAGAAAATCTGGTATAAGAAAATCATAATAAAAAAACATGAATGAGTAAAACAAAACAAGATGTGATATATAAAAAACCAGAAGTATGTGACTTAAATGTGACATTAGGAATGTCCCCAATTGCCTGGAGGATGAGTGTAAAGCTCAAGCTCAAATCTCAGAGTATTGAGTTTCACGATAGGTTAAGTCATAGCGGGAATTTCACTACTTGATTTAATTAAAAGAAAGTTATGAACCACATTGTGGTGCATCCTCGTGTCTAGTGTTTTAACTAACTTATGAATTGAGGTCAAACTCCTAGTTTCATAATTTATTTGAAAATTAGGTAGATGATACTCACCTAATGTGTGCTTATAAAATTTAGGAAGCCTACACTTTAACTTGAGCTTGAAATGATTTAAGGTGTTTTACCCTCAATGAAATGTTTTCTAACTATCCTCAAATATCTTTTAAGTGTTTTTCAAATAATTAAATAAGAAATTCTCATTTTTTATTTTAATTGTTGGTAAGAAAAGAAGATGACAAAAGCAAATCATTTTAAGTGCTGATTTTTTTAGGCTTTTACGCATCTTTTAGGACTGGTTTGATCATTGTTTTGAAAGAATTTAAACGCATTTAGGCCGATTCACTTGCGGTTTTACCTTAAATACCACATTCAAAAAGAATTTTCTAACTAATCCTCAAATACTAGCCGCCCAATTAACCTTCTCGCTACCTTAACTGCTGTCTCCCTCTTCCAATTCACTTTCCAACCACTACCGGCCTCTCTCCCACATTCACATTTGTTGTCCCAAGCCTCCAGATACACTCAGCCAACCTTCACCGCCCTTGAGATACATGTTCGAGTTGTTGGCTTGAGTTTTTTTTTTGTCATTTATTTCATATTTTTAAGAGTTTTAACAGATTTCAAATTCAATAATAATATTTGTATTTCTTTTGTGGTTTGGGCATTCTCCTACGGTATCATTGGGTGATGCCCTTCTCACTACTTATTACCTCATAAATCATTTTCCTAAATATTTACTTCAATTCAAAAGTCCAATTGATTTTCCAAACCCAGTTTTCAATTCTTCCCAGATGTTTTAGTTGTGTTCCAACTTTTGTACAAAATCATAGACCAAATAGGAATAAACTTGATTCCAAACCCTTAAAATCTATCTATATCGAGTATGGGACAAACCAAAAATGGTACAAAAATTTTTTCCTTTACAAAAGTAAGTAATTTGTAGTAATGAATCAAGCCTTCTTTAAAAATAAATACTACTTTAAAAAAAAAAATTCCTTTAGGAGAAGATAATAAAAAGAAAACTTTTTAACAATTTACTTTGAAATTCTCCAACCCAAGTATTACCACCAAACTTCCTCAATCCAATAAAAATGAGATCACAAAAATTCCTGTCACTCAAACAACTCAATATCCAACTAAATTTGTGTTTATTCTAGAAGGAAGATCAACAATAAAGTGAAATCACTCTACCTCTTGTTGCTATTCATGAAAAATTCAGAACTCATAAATCTTGAGATTATACAGAAGAATTGTTCATCGCTCTAAGAAGAGAAGCGCATGCCCATAATCAGCATCCTCTAGCAAATGTGGTAAGAAATGATTATCTGTCTTCCTAGGTTCTAAAATAAAATTAAAAAAAAAAACTTGGTCTCCTATCTAGAAGAGGTTGAAATTTTAAAAGTAAAAAAAGAGGCCTTTATTAATCTAAAATGAAAAGAGATGCAGTTAAATAGGATATGAAAGCTCTTATGAAAAAAATGAAACTATGCAAGTCAAAAAGTTATTTAATATAAAATACCAAAATACCGACCTAATGGGTCCACCGAAAGATATATTAAGCAATGCTTCGGGCCTTTTGTGTGATAGAAAAGTACCTCTTAGACCGAAAGGAAAATTTTATAAGACGGTGGTGAGACCTGCAATGCTCTATGGTGCTGAATGTTGGCCTTTAAAAGAGAAGCATAATACTAAGTCAAGCGTTGCCGAGATGAGAATGATTAGGTGGATGAGTGGCTTTACACTTTGAGACAAAAGTGAAATGAATATATCCGTGAAAGTGTTGGTGTAGCTCCTGTGACGGACAAAATTATAGAAAGTCATCTTAGATGCTTCGGTCACATTAAACGTCGACTATCTGATGATCCGATCAGGAAAGTTGATGTTTTAGATTCGACTATGTTAAGAAAAATAGAGGTAGACCTAGGAAGACTTGGGCTTATTAAATAAAAGATGATCTTAATTTTATTAAAACTAAAGGAAAATATGACACTAAATAGGACACAATGGAGAGAAAGGATTAATGTAGTCAATGTAGTAGAGTTAAGGCTTTGTTGTTGTTGTTGTTGTTGTATTGTTGTTCCGGTTAACTCAGGTATCAAAGGGACCTCTCGGGAACAAAATTATGAGGCCAATATTCCAAGGCGGATAATATCTCGATGGATGAGAGTTCTGGCTGTTATAAAAGGTATCAGAGCATTACACCAAGTTAAAGATGGAAACTAAGTGTCATATAAAACAAAATGTTATATCATGAGAGCCACTTCTTAAACCCGTGATGAGATAAAGTGCTACATTGTGAGAGCCAACTTTTGCATCTGTAGGGGTCATCTCTGGAATCCTGTCTGCTAGGTAGATAATTATGGATTTAGAACACTAACGAGGACCTTAATTACTTAAGTGGGGGATATTATGAAACCCATTAAATAGAATGAAACTAAACTCTATTATTAAGCATTGTTAGAGAAAGTAGATGGCTCTCAGATCAGTGTTTTGGAGGATGGACAAACCCCGATTATTAACTTGGTTGTTATGAGTATTGTATATTCGGAAGCAACACTTGATATGTTGTCTATATTTCTCTCCCAATGATTCTACCATTTATATTTAGTAGTTTTTTTATATATAATTAATATTGATTTTTTTCCTTTCCTTTCTTATCAGGCCAAAGTTTAATTTTTCCTGTTTTTAGCCATTATAAATCTCTAAAAAAGCGGCATACTTTGGCCAAATAATCACAATGAAGTACTCAACTCTTCCATCGTATTTCTCTTCTACCCGCTAGTTTCATTATTTGAACCACTTGACATATACCTTGTTCCCCAAAAATAGAATATAATAAGTTTAATAATTTTTTTTTAAGTATTTAGCAAACAAACTTATTCCATTTAAAGTGCATGGGTGCTAACGATGCAAGCTCACAAAAAACATAAATAATTTGCGTAATCAAGAATTTTTGCAATGTAACAAAAAATTTCCACAATCTGAGTTGCATCTAATCTAACAAACTTAGTGAATAAATAAGAATGAAAGCATAAAACTCAGTCCAGGATGATGTTCTTACGAAGGAAAGTGCACACGGAATCTCACAAACTGGTCACCATGACTGGAAGACCCAATGTGCTTTGGTAGTCCTGATAGAACATTATCATTACAAAATCAAGTTAGAAATTACAAGCACCAACACATTAGAACGACTACGAACAGATCACCATAAGTGTACCTCTGCCCCTCATTGCCAAGAGTTGGCCAGGTTGTACTCCCTTTGGTATCTAAGAAAAACATAACAAATAACACAGAAAAATTCACTAGCGATGCATGTACAAAAAAACAAACAAAGAAACAAAAGAAACAATATAATTCTTCCTTACAATATGTACAGGCGCATCTGCCATATAACTGAATAATTTTTCTATAAAGATAATATATGTAGGAAAATAAATGGATATAGAAAGACGGATTAAAAATAATGATGAGAGAAATCTATAACTTCAGGAATATAGAAGTCATTGCCCTCACAAAAAAATCACCATATATTAAGATGTGTGATAACAGATTACATCGTTCTTTCCAGGTCTAACTCTGTGGAAGCGAGCATATATAACAAGGTGAAGGAAGTTCAAGGTCCTTTCACCTTCTTATTTTTCCATCCCTCAAAAGAAGGTCAAGGAGAATATTCAGCCACTTCTTTCTCAGCTATTTTTTTTCTCAGAGCAACTTATTCCATATACCACAGTTTTTTTTTTAATCGTAATCGCTTTTATAAATCAGTGTTTTTTCATCCAAAAACCATCTAATTTCTTCCGATCAGTAAAGATAGATCCAGAGTAAAGATAGATCCAGACTACGACAGCTCAAGACTAAATTCTCTCTAGACACTATTAGGTGGTTTGATCAAACAAAACTGTTGACCTTCATGCAACAAAATGTAAAAACAGGAAGAAATTAATGTAAGGATTAATGTTTATTTATTTTAATTGAGATAAATATTTTCATTGAAAAATTATGTTAATATTAATATTATAAATAAAAACAAAGGATTAAAAAACATTTGATTCAATAGGAGATTTGGATAATTGACTTCACACGAGAAAAAATGAAAGAATTGAAGGTTATGGTTTTAAATTTTTAAGTGGAGGAATTTATTTATTATTAAAAAATCATGTATTAATGTTAGATTTCTTTGTAATGAATATTAGGAATGTAAAATTGAAGAATAGACAATATTAAGAAATTTTTAGGTTAGTTAAAAGACAGTGAGATGAGACCTACTTATGTATTATAGTATTAGAAAATAATCAAATGCTTAAAGTAATTGTGTTTCAAAAACACTTTAAGATCATGATTGAATGATAACAATAGATTAGTAGAGGATCAATGAAGTGATTACATGGAGGAATAAGCATATAGAGAGGTCTCCAAAAGATTAATGTGAATAATTATTATTTTATATGCATTAATTTTTTTTTCCATTTGTTTAAATGCATTGTGCTTTTGAATGTTAAAGTTTATAATGACAGATAAACTTAATCTATTGTTCTAAAAAAAAATACTTCATTTATTTCGTAAAGGCTTTAAAGCATTTCTATAATTGAAAAAAAATAAAAAATAAAAAATGAAATGACAGTTCTATGATTAAAATTATATACTGTTTGAATGATAAATGAAGTAAAATAAATGGATTTAATGAAAAGAAAATTTTAAGTTAATCATGAGTCATCCTTTAAGTTACTAACCGTGGATGATAATATTTCCATGCATGAAAAAAAAATGAAATGTAAATGGAATAAGAAATGAAAATAGAAATTAAATTAATTGTACCTTTATCGATATAAAATTTGAACAGTACTCCTAAAATGACTTCTTATAAGAAAAAAGTAGAAAATGTATATAGTTAAAATAATTTAATAAAAAAAATTAAAATTTTATTTTATAGGTTAGTCACCATAATTCTTTGGGCATTTGTATAATAATTTAGTAAATAATAAAACTTATTAGTCAAAAAAAAAAAAAACTCAGTTAGATTGATATAACTGATAGAAGGGAATTTACTTACAAGAGGATACTGTTTGATTTTCTATGCTACACATTTTTATTTTTATTATTTTCTTAATATGGGAAATCTTATTTATCTTCGAAGAAGTTTATTATTGTTTGTGGATTACTGGTTCAAGGAAACATGCTAATTAATCTATAAAAATATACTTGTATTGTTATTTTAATAAAAATATTTATTAAATCATTTCAATTATTTACATTTATGCTTCTTCTTATATTTTTAATTCTTTAAATATGTGAAATTTGAAAAATAAAAATATAAATAGAAAAGAGTAGCTCTCTTTAAAATTTTTGAAAAGTTGCATAAAATATCATAACCAAGAGTACCTTGCCAATGGGAAGTTATTATCACCTTATGAACATTTGTATCGAATATTTATAGTGTGCAGATACCCATTTTTATGCATGAAGCACTTCAAAGCACATAATAGAAATATACAGTTGAAGAGAATATCCAAGCACTTGATCTAAAGGACACATTGACCTTTAGAAAGCTTCCTCCGAATAAAAAACCTGTTGGGAGCAAATGAGTTTTCAATGCCAAGTACAAAACAAATGGGAGCATTGAAATGTTCAAGGCAAGGTTGGGGGCCAAAGGTTTTACTCAGTCTTATGAGATAGACTATCAAGAGACATTTGCACCAAAGACCAAACTAAACATTATAAGAGTTATTCTTTCATTGGCAGTGAAACATTAATGGGAACTACATCAATTTGATATCAAGAATGTTTGTTTGAATGAAGACCTTGAGTAAGAAGTGCATATCGAAATTCCACTAGGGTTGAAAAATTACTAAAATAAAAATCAGGTTTGTAAGCTGAGAAAGTCACTTTATGGTCTCAAACAATCTCTGCAACTTGATTTGACAAAATTACCAAGACTATGAAATTTATTGCCAAGTTGATCATACATTGTTTATAAAACAACAAAGAGGAAAGAAAGATATATTCATTGTCTTTGTAGATGATATGATCCTAACAAATGATGAAAAAGAGATTGGAAAGATTATGGAAGTTCCTGCCACTGAATTTGAAATCAAAGATCTATGAGCTATGAGATACTTTCTGTGCATGAAAGTGGTTAGGTCCAAGATAAAAATTGTGATATCCCAAAGAATGTAAATTCTATACCAACTAAAAGAGACAGGAATGCTAGGGTGTAAGCTTGTTGAGACTTCTATGGATTTCAACAGAAATTTACATTCATAGAAAGAAAAGACACCAGATGAAAAAAATAGATATCAAAGATTGGTAGATAAGCTTATGTATTTGTCACACACTAGACCTGATAACGTTTACTCTTTTAGCATTGTGAGTCAACATATGAATAATCTAAATGAAGAATATTTGGATTTGGTTTATAGAATATTGAGCTTTCTTAAGAAAAATCCTAGCAGAGGGTTATTTTTTAAGAAATCAAACGGGAAGTTGAGATTTATACTGATGCTAATCAGACAAAAGAATTCACGGACAGAAGATCCACATCTGGGTATTAGTCCTATGTATGGGAAAATCTTATCATATGGAGGACTAAGAAGCAAGAAGTGGTCTCTAAAAGTAGTGTAGAATCTAAGTACCAGACACTTGCTTTGAGAATTATGAAGGAATGTAGGTCTAAGGGTTACTAAATGAATTGAGAATGGAAATGCTCCGCAGTCAATTCCATTAAGATGTTTTGTGATAGTCAAGCTACAATTAATATTGCAAAGAACCTTGTGCATAATGACAAGATCAAACACATTGAGTTTGATGGATATTTTATCTCTGAGAGGACAATGGTGGCATTATTCGCTTAATCTACATTCCAAAGCATCTTCAAGTCGTGGATGTTTTCACTAAAACCCTACCTCCAGGAAGCTTTAATGATTTGAATACTAAGTTGTTTTTACAACATCTATAACCTAGCTTGAGGGAGAGTGTGAAATTTTGTCCCTGTTAGGTGGACTAGACCGTCACACATATGGGCTCCACAGGATCAATTTGTGGAAGCTATCACACCAAGTTTCCTATTTCAATTTTATTCCTTTTATGTTGTTTTTATTAAATTTTCTGTCTTTCCTTTATTGCTTATTTTGTATTTGGCATGTTTTGATAGCCTTTATTTTGTTTGACCTAGATATCCCCTATATACCTAGGGAAAAAGTTATAATTTGATTATGATGGAATATAAGAATATAGTTTCTCCACCTTTCTTTAGAGTCAAAGTAGCATATTACAAAGAAATTTATTTATTTTTCAATAAAAAATTTATTTTTATCTCTTGAAAAAAATTATACTCTAGAGAACAAAACCATTGGATTGTCTTGGGACCGAGTAGGATATCAAAGTTGAAATGAGTACCAAAGTTTGGTTGAGAAATTGATTTACATAATCTTGCACAAGGTTGAATATTACTTACGTTGTTCGTTTATTAAGTTAATGATCCAAAGGAGAAACAATTATAAACTATTTATAAGATACTTTATTATCTAAAGTACACAATAAAAAGAGATATATTATTCAAGAAAAAGAAAAAAATAAAAAATAGACAAGAATTCTACATAGTTGTCGACTATTGTATACCATTCAAAGATAGAAGATTAAAAACTAGTAATTATATCTTCGACAAAGCTAATCTTATTACAAGGATAAGTAAGAACCAGATCTTGGTCGTAATCTAGAGTTGATGTTGAGTTCAAAGTTAAAGCTCAGAGCATCTATGAAATCCTATGACATAACGTTACACTTGATCATCTCAAAATCAAGGATAAGTATTTAACAGATTATATTATAACAATAACTTTAGAATTATTAATAAACAAAGGCCAGTCCAACATAAACACAAAATATATTCATTTTGGAATGCACTTCATCAAATTCAAATTGGGTTATTGCTTAGTCAGTACTCCTTACATGCCTTAAATTAGAGAAGTTCCCTAAGAGTCTTATAGGATAAGAGTATATAATGGAGAACTAAAAAAAAATTTATAAAATCACAAACATGCGGATGTAAATGGTCGTTAAGATCTAAATTGAGTGTTGCAGCAATCAGAATATTAAGATATGTGAAATATAAGAAGGATAAATATATATTATATAATTTGAAGTACATAGTAAAAACTTACTAAGAATCAAAGAGATTCCGACAACACTTCAAGGGATCATGGTTTCCATGTGTAGAATTCCCACATGCGTGAAATCCAAAATCTAGTGTGCAATAATTTCCTTCCATAACTTTACAAGAACAGATCTGTATTTTACTGTATAGTTCTTTCCTTCTTTATTTGTATCTATTTAGCCTTTATTATGGTTTCCTCATATAAAAAATGGTTGATGGGGGGCTGACTATACCAAAAAAAAAATGATGATAATAAAGAGAGGAGAAATTGATTCCTCCAATCTCCATAAATTGTTCAACTTTCATTGTCTTATTTCATCATTTACTGAAATAGGACATGCAAAAATAATTCTAGGAAAACATATCCAATTCAGGTCCCAATAACTATTAGGACATGAATAAATTTTCAATTAATGGTTTGTGAAAAGATAATGATAAAAGCTTTGAAAACTCAAATGAAAATTAATCCAGATGGGATTAAGTCAAACTAGCCACAATCACTAAAGTGTGTAGAAGTATCAAACTTAATTCTTAAACATTACAGCTACATATGAATCAAATGTTCAATAAAATGGTTAGGCTTGATTAGCCCTTGTTCATAATTGTTTTGATTAACAAATCAAATAATCATAATACTTTTATAAATATTCGGCTGTTAAATGAGTTATTGCTATACTCGTTTATGATCATTAACATTATTGCTTGAAGCTTGTTAAGATACTCAATAAAATATTGAACAAAAGAAAAACTATATATATATATATATATATATATATATATATATATATAACTGATACTGCGAGTATAAAAAATGTCATCTATTCCGATTTGGCTCTGCTAGGGTTTCGACGTTACGGCCAAACCTGGTATTGTCGTGCGGCGTCGACTTCTCCTTCGCGCATCGTTCGGTTCACGCTCAAAGAAGTAAAGTTCTGCGTCGTGCGGCGTCGCTTCTCGTCGCGCGTCTTCCATTGTCAGCCGCGCCTCCTGAGGTCGCGCTTCAGCGGCTCCCGGCTTCTCTTTCATTTGGCTCTTTTACGCTCGAAGAATTCTGCGTCGTGCGGTGCCGATTCTTCGTCGCGCATCTTCCATTGTCAGCCGAGCCTCCTAAGGTCGCGCTTCAGCGGCTTCGGGCTCGTCTTTCATTCGGCTCTTTCACGCTCGAAGAATTCTAGTTCGTGCGGTGTCGATTCTTCGTCGCGTTCCATTGTCAGCTGCGCCTCCTGCGGTCGCCTGCGACTCCGTCTCCTGTTGCACTCGCGTCCATTAAGTCCCTTTAGTTTGCCACTGTTCAACTCCCTTCCATCTCAACCACCGACTTTTCAAGTTTTTAACCTTAGAAGGCTTCTTTTGTTGATATGGTAGGCTCTATGGATCAGATCAAATTTTCTCTCAGGTTTACCATGAATCATTCGAGCCAAGAGGACTGCAACCTTATCAAGAAGAAGTGCAGTAAGAGTGAAAAACTTATTCTATTCTTCTCTGATGTTAAGGTTTCCAACCTAGTTAACAAGTTGAAATTCACCTCATTGGGAAGTTCAATCGGGACATCCCAAAATGGAAATCATTCGAAAGGCTTTTAAAGATCTCAAACTATTGAGATTTTGAAAAGTTGACCTCTTTAATGAGAGACATGTGATGATACAAAACTCAGGGGTTGTAGCTTAACAATATGTATAGGTGCATCTGCCATATGTAGTTTGCCGTTATTCAACGCCCTTCAACAGAATCATACGTGAGACGTCATGGACCTTCCTCAGGGTAAGTAAGCTGTAGGGTGCCGATGAATTTTCAGCACCAATGCAACAAGACAAGATTGGTCATTAAAGAATACTCATAGACCCACGGAGTTGACCATGAGAAGAAATTTACTCCAATGGCTAAGCTAAACACTATTCGAGTCCTATTATCACTTGCACTAAATATGAATTGGCCTTTATTTCAGCTGGATGTCAACGATGCATTCTTAAATTAAGAGCTAACAGAAGAACTGTACATGTCTCTACCTCTGAGCTTTGATTCTACTGCCTCCAGAAGACAAGTGTGCAGGCTACGAAAGTCCCTCTATGGGCTAAAACAATCTCCAATGGCCTAGTTTGGCAAATTCACAAAGATGGTTGCGGGTCATGGTTTTTTTGACTCAAGCTCAATCAAATCACACCATCGTCTTTCAGCATTCCTCCAATGACAAGGTAGTTATCCTTATTGTCTATGTTGACAATATTGTTCTTACAAATAATGATCTCCCAATAATTAAGACCTTAAAAAAGATTCTTGCTACATTCTTCGAGATAAAGGATTTGGGATCCCTTCGGTACTCCTTAGGCTTGGAAGTGGCTCAGTCATCTCGAGGAATCTGTCTGTCTTAGCGCAAATATGTAATTGACCTCTTGACAAGAACACCTTCTTCTATGCAAACCTATTGTTGTTCCTATGAATTTTATTGAAAAATTATCTGACATTCCAAATGATGTGTCTGCCAATAAGACTCATTACCAACACCTTGTAGAAAAACTCAACTAACTCGTTCATACTCGTCCTGATATATGCCACGTAGTTGGAATAATGAATCAATTCATGCATGACCCTTATGAGTATTATCTTCAAGTTGTCCAACAGATTCTCCAATATTTGAAAGGTACACCAGGCTCAGGTTCATCAAACGAGCCACAGACGCCAAGAAGATAAGGGACGAGAGGCGAGGAAATGGCTACACAAGGCAATCAACGGATGCTTCTAGCGCGCACCTATGCTAAAGAAGCATCAAGTGGGGCAGCAGGTTCAGTTGTAAATGTTAAGGCTCAGATCAGACACCTCCCCTTCCGGCTTTCCTTAGGGTAGGACATTGAATTGACCACTCCTTGAAGTCTTTCCTGCTGTTTATACAGATGTTGATTGGGTAGGATCAATTCATGAGTGACGTTCCACCACGGAGTGATGGTTATTTGTATGAGACAATCTTGTCACGTGGAAAACCACGAAACAATTTGTGGTTGCCCGAAACAGTGCAGAAGCTGAATTCCGGCCCATGTCTTTAAAAATCTTTGAAACTCTGGCTACACATCATGCTTCGCGAACTCCGTATGCCGACCTCCATCCCACTGCAACTATTCTATGATAATAAGACCGCAATTAGCATTGCTCATAATCCAGTCCAGCATGATTGTACCAAACATGTGGAGATCGACAAACACTTCATTAAGGAAAATATTGAGTTTGAGGAGATTTGTGTTCCAGTGCCCTCCAGTGGTCAACTAGTGGAATACTCACCAAAAATCTTCCTCGCCCTTTGTTCGATGACCATGACTCGCAAAGGAAGTTAAACATGTCATCGCTTTTTGAAGTTAAACATGTGACATCTATGCTTCAACTTGAGGGGGAGTATTAGATTATAACAACAATCCCCAGACATTATTACATTCTATTTGCTCTTATTCCCTCATTATGTATTTCCTATTTTTCTTTATTTTGTTTTATGTTATTTCTTAGTTGTTTTTATTATGTTTGATTCATTCCTTTATTATGTTTATTATAATTGGGTTTAAATACTCCTATCAATAATATTATGCCACTCTATTCCAAATCTCAATAATATTAATATTTTTTAATTTCATAATACAATATCATTCAAAAAAAAAAGATCAGCACACCTATCCATCAATAAGACATCTCCACACACAATCTTTCCTCAGCTGAAGTCCCAAACAGTAAAGTATTACTCATTTATTATATTTTTTCTTTATTTCCACATCACTAGATATTTAACTTTGTACTGTTATAATTGTATTAAGCTCATTTGTTTGATCTTGGAAGCCAGATACGGGGTTATGTTAGCAGCTAACAGGATTTAGCAAACGATTCAGTAAGAATTGCTAAATGAGGTCTTTAAGGTTTGCTTTGAAAGCTCTTCCAATGAAAGTTTAATTATTTAAGATCAACAAGATTGACTCGATGAGGCTCATTTATGTTTTTAAACAAGATGCTCACATAAAACTCGATAAGAACAGAATAAACCAAAATAAAATCAACTTCAAACTAAACTCAAACAAACATGAACTTGAAAAAGCTAAGCTTGAAAATAATCACAAAAGCTAAAATTGTCTCAAGTTGAGCTCAACAAGTTTTTGTAAAACGAGCTCAAAAGCCTCAATTCAACTCAGCTAGGTTGAAACCCTATATGTAATCCCCAAAAAGATCTAAAAGGTAAAATGGAACTTATTTTATGATAATTCATCAAAATTATATTCAGAGAAGTTTAAATTTATCATGATCAAGTTGATGTATAAAATTTTATAAAAAATATTAATATATTTTCTTTTGTAAAAATAAATAAATAAACAAATTAAATAAACCTTAAACACTGTTAACAGCAATAGATACTGTAGCCATTCCGCCATAGATACTGTAGCCATTCCGCCATAGATACTGTAGCCATTCCACCATAGATACTGTAGCCATTCCACCAATCATAGTATAGAACTGGCTGATAAAAATCAATGGTTAAGATCTCAAGTAGTGAAATAATAATATATATATATATATATATATATATATATATATATATATATATATATATATATATATATATATATATATCTGTGTGTGTGTGTGTGTGTGTGTAGACAGACACAATTAAGAAGAACTTTATTCCCTATTCCACTTCATTTTCTTTCTGAATTACAAACAGACATTGTAGCGCGAAGCATCCACAAAGTGGATGCTATGAAGTCGGGGTTGGTTGCTCACGATTTGACTTTTAAAAAAGAAAAATCAGTTTAGTGTTGACAATTTTGAAACTTAAATAGCAAGATAACCATACATATATCCATCTACTGTTGTCTTCCCTTCAAGCTATAAGGAAATGTCGAAATGGTACGGGTGACTGCCCTTTTATTAAAAAGATAAGTAGAAAGAGTGATAAAGCAACACTCTTTTCCTCTGATTCAGAAATTTTAACCCTAACTGAAAAATTCAAGTTCGCTCTTATTGAGAAATTTCAGTGGGGGCATCCACTTATGGAAGTTATCAGAAAGAGTTTTGACGATCTCAAACTTGCAGGCAAGTGGAAAGTGAGACCCGTTAATAGGAGACATGTGCTGATTCAGTTAACCCTAGCTGAAGACTATGCTCGGATTTTCTCTAAAAAATATCTTAACATTACAGACAAGTTAATGAAGTTACTCAAGTAGTTTCCTGATTTTGACCCAAATCATGAGTCTCCTACTGTTCTAGTATGGATTAGTTTACCTGGTCTCAAGTTGCATTTCTTTAATCATCAGGTTCTCTACTCTAATGAAGTCATACTTGAGGATCCTATGAAGCTAGATCTGCCCACCTTTAACCTAACTAGGACTTCTGTGACCATAATACTTGTGAAAAGGATATTACCTTACCCGATATTACTGATATCTGGCTGGACACAACTCACAATAGATACTAGCAACAAATTATCATGGAACATAAACTTTTTTATTGTACCCACTGTAAGATTTTTGGGCATTCACTTGATAAATGTCACAGGCTACATCCAAATTTAAAAGCTAAAGCTCAAGTAGACAAGGAGGGGTCTAACCCCATTGTTATGGATACATCTGCTCAACCTGTGGAAGAAGTTCCCACAAGACAGGATTTGGTGTTTGATTTGCCTATGAATCCCCCCTTGCCAATACTGCTCTGTTTTTGCGACTGATGTGATGTTGGATGGCTCTGTTGGGCAACCTACATCTTCAAACCTTATCCATAACATTACTGAAGGAACATTACCTACAAAGGATAGTGTTCAGACTAGTACTCGAGTGAGCTTACAACTCCTCATCTTCAAAAAACATCTGGAGCAGAGGCGACAACTCATAATTCACATACAATGGAATATATTGTGGTTACAACGGTTGGTAATCTCTCTACTACGGTTCTACCACCTCATTCGAAGGATCAATCTTCTGATGAGGAATTTAGATTTACACATCTATGAGGAAGAAGAAAAATAGAGACCTACTTGAGCTCAAGAATCTAATGGATGATACTTTGGTTACTTCGGGTAATGGTCCACACCTCACCAATTTGTTAGTTGGCTCTCTTTCGAGAACCAAAGGCAGAGGCAAGACTAAATTAGGGTGTCCCTAATTATATGTATCTTTTCTATTTTTGGAATTTTGTGCGCGTTGTATCACTCATACAACATGTTGTATCCTTTCCTTTCAACATATTAGCCATTGGGCTTTTTTAATATATNTGACTTTTAAAAAAGAAAAATCAGTTTAGTGTTGACAATTTTGAAACTTAAATAGCAAGATAACCATACATATATCCATCTACTGTTGTCTTCCCCTTAAGCTATAAGGAAATGTCGAGATGGTACGGGTGACTGCCATTTTCTTAAAAAGATAAGTAGGAAGAGTGATAAAGAAACACACTTTTCCTCTGATTCAGAAATTTTAACCCAAACTGAAAAATTCAAGTTCGCTCTTATTGGGAAATTTGAGTGGGGGCACCCACTTATGGAAGTTATCAGAAAGAGTTTTGACGATCTCAAACTTGCAGGCAAGTGGAAAGTGAGACTCGTTAATAGGAGTCATGTGTTGATTCAGTTAACCCTAGCTGAAGACTACGCTCGAATTTTCTCTAAAAAATATCTTAACATGACAGACAAGTTAATGAAGTTACTCAAGTAGTTTCCTGATTTTGACCCAAATCATGAGTCTTCTACTGTTCCGGTATGGATTAGTTTACTTGGTCTTAAGTTGCAATTCTTTAATCATCAGGTTCTCTATTCTAATGAAGTCATACTTGTGGATCCTATGAAGCTAGATCTGCCAACCTTTAACCTAACCAGGCCTTCTGTGGCCATAATACTTGTGAAAGGATATTACCTTACCCGATATTACTGATATCTGGCTGGGCAGCAACAAATTATCATGGAACATAAAATTTTTTATTGTACCCACTGTAAGATTTTTGGGCATACACTTGATAAATGTCACAGACTTCATCCAAATTTAAAAGCTAAAGCTCAAGTAGACAAGGAGGGGTCTAACCCCATTGCTATGGATACATCTGCTCAACTTGTGGAGGAAGTTCCCACAAGACAGGATTTGGTGTTTGATTTGCCTATGAATCCCCCCTTGCCAATATTGCTTCTGTTTCTGCAACTTATGTGATGCTGGATCGCTCTGCTGGGCAACCTACATTTTCAAACCTTATCCATAACATTACTGAAGGAACATTACCTACAAAGGATAGTGTTCAGACTAGTACTCGAGTGAGCCTTACAACTCCTCATCTTAAAAAAACATCTGAAGAAGAGGCGACAACTCATAATTCACATACAATGGAATCTATTGTGCTTACAACGATTGGTAATCTCTCTACTACGGTTCTACCACCTCATTCGAAGGATCAATCTTCTAATGAGGAATGACAGATTTACACATCTAGGAGGAAGAAGAACAATGGAGACCTACTTGAGCTCAAGAATCTAATGGATGATACTTTGGTTACTTCGGGTAATGGTACACACCTCACCAATTTGTTAGTTGGCTCCCTTTCGAGAACTAAAGGCAGAGGCAAGACTAAATTAGGATGTCCCTAATTGTATGTATCTATTCAATTTTTGGAATTTTGTGTGCGTTGTATCACTCATACAACATGTTGTATCCTTTCCTTTCAACATATTAGCCCTTGGGCTTTTTTAATATATATATATATATATATACAAGAAATCGATATTTAGAATAGGCCCAAATACCGATTTCTCATGCGCTAGGCCCCCATGATGAGAGCCCACACCATGTGCTTAAATGTCACTATAATTGATAAATTTCTTTTATTCATTTATTTATTTCTGTGTTGAGTTGTCAATTGCAACCCAACAAGCTGGAGAGCTTATTACACCTGGAAACATCCAGGGAATGGGAAATTGAGTTTACGAGGGAATTTGAAAATATAAGGTAGAAGAATTGATGCGGGTCAGATTTGTGTGTTATTTTGTAAATATTTTTTAATATTACAAAATGCGCATGACACTAATAATAATAATAAATATGCGATGTAAATCTTAACAAAAATAACTTTAGTGAAAATAATTTTTTCTTTTAAAACCTTTAAAATGTTAAATCCCTTAATAATAACGCAAATATACATATCGCTCAACTAATAAAGGGTTTTAATGGAGTCCTAGATATCGGTCCCACAAGGAAGTTGAAAATGCTTATAAATAAATTCTTAAAGTTATAATGTAAATTATAATTTAAATTACAAAACTGAAGTACTAAATTTGAATCTAAAGTATTAGAGTGAATACTAAATAAAATGCAGTTAAAAGAACTAAGTTAACAAAACTAATTACTAAACTTTCAAAAATAAACTTATGAAAACTAAACAAGTTTTTGTGATGGAGAGTTCAATTTTAAGAAAACATCATTCCCTTTTAGAATGAGTATATGAATTGTGAAATAATTAAAATCATTTGAAAATATATATATAATTATTTTGTGTTAAATAGGAGAAATCATATTTTTTTACCCACCTTCAAGTGCATAAAGAATATTGGCTAATCCAAAGTTTGGTCTCTAATTCGGTGTTTAGGTTGGGAGGATACCGTCTGCCACTACTCCCTCGCCTGAGGGCTAACAATCTTGCATTAGTTTCCAATCAATTGAACCAAATTGAGGATTTTAATCTGTCACCTTAAGATTTCTAATTCTGCATCCAACAAAGTATATTTTTCTATTTATTTGCACTCAACTCCATGGATGACATCCTCTCCTATAAAATCAAATGTTTCTCACTATGTTGTAGAAATCATAGTCCTTTCAGAACTTATGTTTCTCAACACATTTTAACATTTCAATTGGCAAAATCGAAAAATAAATAAAGATCGAAGTTCAAATCATCACAAAATTTTCACATTTAAAACCGTATAAAATAAAATTAATTCTTCACAAAATCATATCACAAAGTAGGGAGAATGATAAATAAGACTACTCAGAATTCATGAGAAAGAAACAATAAAATACTTATTTCATATATAAAAACAAGTTTACAAAAACAAAGAAGTAAAATACAACTTATCTCATAATCCATCCGAAGCAAATTTCAAGTAGTTCTCTTCAAACACTTTGCCTATTTACAAGCACTCTCAAATCTCTCTTAGAAGAGTAATGAAGAAGAAATCTCTCACCTTCCATCTCCTCTTACATTCCTTGAAGAAAATCTCCAAGTCATTGACTTTCTCTCACTTTTGCCTTCTTCGAACTCTCTCCCTCACGCCTCTCTTCAGCCCCACTTTTGATGCCCTAAACTTCCCTCTCTTTTCTTAGAGGTTGTCTTCCTCTAAAAAGAATTCAAAGTTCTCTAAAAAATTATATCCAAAAGTTAACTCTTTTGAATTTTAAAAGACATGTCTAATGATCCAAAAAGCATGTCCCTTCATAAAAGAATCTTTCCAAATGTTCATATGCATTGAATCACTCCATAGGGCGTTTAGAACAAGTGACCTTTTTGAAATTTGCACAAAATTCATCCTGAACCACCTTAATCCGCAAATAGTCGTCTTTGGCGCCTCAAGCGCTAATTCTGGCGCTTCACGCGCCAGTTTTAGCGCTTCAGACGTCAGAATCTCAAAATTTGTTGTTTTGGCTCCAAATTTTATCTTTTTTGCTACTTTTGCTCAAAATACCTAAAATTGATGTACGTGCAACAAAAATATAAAAAAATTCTTTTTTTAAAATGCAATATCACAAAAAAAAGTATAAAATGTATACTTAAAAGAGCACATTATTTTAGTGAATCAAGAATCAATCAAAATGTTTGCATATAATTATAATCAATTATATATAATTCCATTATAATTGGGAAACTAGGTGCTTTCGGATAAGCAACTAGAGGGCAAGAAATGAGTATACTTAAGAGAGGAAGGAAAAGTTCGTGAAAGGAGAGCATTTTGAGATACAATTTCAACTGGAAGTACCAGTATACAAAATTAAATTTTATTTAAGAATTTTATGTAATTTAACAAAATAGGATAATTTAAATTGTTTATTAAAAGCGGCAAGCTCAGGAAAAGCGCTTGTCGTGAGGCTGAACAAACGACTACGGTGAGATATGCAACTGCTAAATTAACAAGTAAAATGTTCTATAAGGTCTATTACTTGCTACTATCTATTAGTATAATCAGTTTTTGTGTAATTTGTATTTGAAAATTATTTCATATTTAGCATCATTATTCCTGTCAACTTGATTTATAATAATGCAAGTGGATACCAACATATTTCAAATTCAACATATATTTCTTTTACATGCACATATATCTTAACGTTCTATTGCTAGTAACAAAAAGAAGTAACTCCATCATAGTCAAGAGGTCTAACATTCAAATATGACCAATAAAAAGGAGTATAATTCATGATAAACTTGTACATGAATTTTATAAATATCGATAATTTTTTATGCAATTGCTTGAAAAGAAACAAAATAGTACCATAAATTTAAAAGTAAGAGTCCTCACCTCGATGAGGATTTATTTGAACTTGTATTTGCATTGATCTCTACTCGATACCTATAATAAACATGATATTCATATTATTTTAATTAATTATTAACTTAAAATTGCTCAAGTATTAATTTCTATGAAATTCTAATTAACTTTATTTTGCTATTCATAATATTAATTTAAAATTCATTAATTAAATTATAATATAAACCCAATCTTACCTTACCGAAGTTTGCACGGATTAATCTCCCTCCCCTTAGTTTGCGCATTTCTCCTACTTCTATTCCCCTCTAAACTGAAAATCTAAACCAAGAGTCCAAATTTAGGGTGCGTTTGGTAGGGCAATTTTGTTGCGGTGGCGTTTTGAAAACGCTACCTCGTGTTTGGAAAACACTTGCCAGATGCATTTTACAAAATGGAGTTCTCAATTTACTATTACACGAGGATCGCGGGGTCCTACCCGCGATCTGCATTTCATCATTTAGAAAGACTCTCGCTGCCCCTGGTCTCGTCGCTCCTCTGCCCTAATTTCGCAAGCAGGTCTCGCGAACCTCGTCGCTCCTCTCCCCGCAAGTAGCTCTCATTCGTATCTCCCCTTCGTAGAACCCTAATAGAAGTCCTTGAAGGTATGTTCATATCCATCGTATCTCCTTCCGTTTCTTTTTCGATGTCCACAATTATCTTCTCTGAATGCTAATCAAGTCTTGATTTCCTTCATCTTCCTCGATTATTTCTTTGACCTGATTTGTATATTACACCATTCTGCATTTTTTTTGCAAATGGATCTGGTTTCCTTCATCTTCCTCGCCGAAGTAGCACGATGGTTTGAATTTTTTTTTATCAAGCAGACGATTATTGATGGATCTGATGTTTCTAGTTATGAATCTGATGTTATTTCTGGTTATGGATATGATGTTTGGTACTTTTATTGTGTAATATCTATGCTTCTTTGCTTTGATACTATTATTTGGAGGTGTTGTGGACTTCTTGCAGTGATATTCTTTGATCATTATGAGGTATGGAAGGGAAATATTGGGTGAAAATTGGATTTTTAGAAGCTAAACTAGAGTAATTTACAAAACTGCAGGCCGAATGCATATTTTTTGCAAAGCAGTTAGAAAGCTACTTGAAACAGATAGAAAAATGGATAATGACAGAAAATTTGTAATCATCAAGAATAATGTTTAATACATTACAACTGTGCATCCATTGCTTGAAAGAGAGTATCCCTCGGTCATCTATAACGTGTGGTATGTATGCAAATTTTTCTAAAAAAACTATTGTCTAAAGAAAGGATTTCAACCATCTATGATGCAGTTGTCAAACATCAAATCTCTCGTATGTAATACATACGTAATAATTGTATAGCATGTATGTAATTTTTTTCTAAATTTTGATGGATGAAACTGCATCTATTGCCTGAAGAGAGGTTCCCATAGCCATGTTTGTAAAAGCTTAACATCAAACATCAAAACTCTCTCATTCACATCATTAATAGCTATATCAGTATATATGGATATTCCGTTTGGACTAATTTCTGAGTTGATATTGGGCTATTTCCAAATCAAATATTGTTAGAATTCTTTCAAATTATTTATTTTTGAAAATATTTGTACTTCATTTTGGAAGACATGCATGACATGAATTTCTATTTTATCTAAGTCTATGTTTTTTTCTTCAAATGTTGTTTTATTATACTATCAACATGAGTGCATTATTTGATTCATATTTATTAGTAGTCTCATTATGTCAAAAAACAAAGGAGCTACGTCAGTAATGTAAAACAAGGAAGTTACCATCATTTTTTGCAATCCCAATATTTAGAAAATTAAACTTGAAAATAGACTGACAATCTACTTCAATAAAGAAGGGTGACAGAATATTTCCATTAAGTTTAAAGAATTGACAAGACGAACTTACAATAGATTGAAACTCAAGAACAAGTTGGATCAACTAAAGAAAGATTGAAAGTTATGGAAAGAACTTAAACGGGGATCGACGAGATTGGGTTGAGATCCTGTCAAGCGTACCGTAGACGCTTCAGAGGAATGGTGGACTAAAAAATTAGAGGTAATAATTGTACTCCTGCGAACTCTTCAGTTAATTTACATTTATACTTATATTTCACCTAATATGCTCCCATCCCCTCCCTTCTTGTTGTAGGTAATACGTAATGCAAAGAAATTTAAGTTGTCCGGAATTGAACCAGACTTGGAAGACAAATTGGATGTTATGTTCAAGGGAATTGTTGCTACGGGTCAGCAAACGTTTAACCCAAGCGAGCAGGGTTTTGTTGGCATCTCAGCTGAGGTGATCCCCGATCAGTTTATCGGTTCAAGTGAAGGCCCTAGCATAAACTGTAGGGAGCTTGAGTCAAATGACCAATCAAAGATACGTAAGATGGAAAAAAAGGAAAAAAAATAAAGATTTTTTCGTGCAGAGCTCAATTGCTAAATTGATTACTATATTTGAAGCTCCGATATCAATTGAATCTATGTTGGATGATCCCACTGTTGATGTTTTTATGAGTTTTTTAGAAGATATTCCAGAAGTTCTTGTTGATTCGATATTCTACTTAAAATGTGTTAGGGTTCTCGAGGACCCAACCCGCAGGCAATTTTTCAAGAGGCTCCGCCCCAAGCTGCGTCTTGATTATTTGTGTCTCTCAATTGGTAAATGAATCTTTCATATCTCATGTCTATTGTATTTGCTTATTGTAATGCATATTTTGCTTTAGGTTTTAGGTGAAGTCTTTGATATGCACAATATTTTTATTTCTGTTTTGGAGCAATACATTTTTCGGAAAAAGTTTATTTTGGATATTTGTTTGGTTTCTTTGTATTTCCTTTAAGAAATTATTTATGCATAATACAAAATTCATACAGGATGGATCAGCGACGACAAGTGTTATACCGAGAACGCCGCAGAAGAATAGCTGCGGCAATTTTTATATTGTTATTAGAGTACTACCGCTCAAAAAAAGTACAAACACCGCGAATGAATTCGTTATTTATTGCGGATAAATGGGTGGGCGAGATGTTTGTTGGACATCCCATAAGATTCAACAATATATTTCGCATGACCGTACCCATTTGTTCGGATCTTCTCAACGAACTACAAATAAATCACGGTCTTGAGGTTTGGCTAGAACTACTACAAGAGAAGTTTTGGCAATTACATTGTTTATTTTATCTCAAAATGAATCAATCAGAGGAGCTATGAACCGATTTCAGCATTCATCAAAGTCAATAAGCCGATACTTCTCTATTGGTATAAGAGCACTAATTAGCCTAGCTTCACACGTAATTAAGCTGGAAGATCCAACTTTCAATAGAACTCCCACAAAAATAGCCAATGACACACGCTACATGCTATTTTTCAAGGTTAGTCTATTTAATTCATTCTTTTCATTTCATAATATAATTTATATGATGTCGTTGAGATCACTAACAAATCAATACAAAACTGTATTGAGGCAATTGACAATACACACGTCGATGCCCGAATCCCTAGCGATGAAAAGGTCGCGTACATTGGACGGTGTGGTTCACCTACACAAAATGTAATGGTTGTATGTGACTTCAACATGTGCTTCACATTTGTGATGGTCGGATGGGAAATGCACATAATAGTCGTCCTTTTAGTTTTGCGACAAATAACAGCCGACAACGCTTCCCACACCCGCCTCAAGGCATGTTAACTTTGATTAATTTATTGGATTTTTTCATCACACTATTAGTGTAATTCGTGGCAAACAAGTATTATTTGGTGGATGTCGGATATCCTTTACAGAGAAGGTATTTAAAGCCATTTGCAGACATGAAGTATCACATTTCTGATTTCGAGGGTCAAGTGGTGTCGCACGTGGCAGGAAAGAGATGTTTAACAATGTCACTCTTCCTTACGTGGGGTAATCGAAAGGAAAATTGGAGTATGAAAGAAGAAATAGGTCATTCTATGTGATATGCCAACGTATCCATTTCAAAAATAGGTACATCTTGTTGTGGCTACGATAGTGCTCCACAATTTCATTAGAAGACATCCATCTCGTTCTGATACGGACTTCGACATGGTTGACGCCGATGACAAGCATATACCGCCTGAAGCATTCGAATTCCAGGTTGGGCAGTCCATACCAGATGAAGTAATGGAGGAAGAAGAATTTAACACCCAAGTTGGCGAAGGTGCAGATGAGATGATTGCTTTGAGGGAGCGTATAACAGATGCAATATGCGCTTCCTAAATGATGTCATGGTTTTCATGTTAAGCTACAATTTGTTCAGAAGTATGTCATATGGAACTAACATATCTCTTTATTTTCGAATGCATCTCGCATCCTTATTTGTAAAACTATAATTCCTCTTGGAATTATGAACACTATTGGAAACTTGTCTTTTTGTCTGATGAAGTAAATATTTTTTTGGTGTTATTACACTCATGCATGATGGGGATTCGATATGAAATTCTCATTCTGCTGGAACTCTCATTTTTGTTTGTTCCTCTGCACTAAACTTTGGAAACAATTGGAATTCGATATGCAATTTTACAAATTCTCCCCTCTTTCTCTCCCTCTCCCCCTCTTTCTTTTCCTCTCCCCATATCTCCTTGTTTTGTATTTATATATTTCTGCTCTTTGCTGTTAGACATGGCTGCAATATATTACATCTTTAAAACATAATTTGGTATATGTTAGACGCATAACAACCTTCGATTCCCCAATATGAGCCAATTTGGTTTTAGAGAATTTCTCCCTTCATTTTTATAGATTTACCTTCTCATTTTTACGCATAACAGCCTTAGAAATGGGGTCAGCAACTCCAATCGTGTTCAGATGGCTGACTCCTGCAATTCTACCTTACCCGGCTCATTCATCAGTCAAAGCTACTTTTGGAGGTCTGTGATATCCATAATTGCAACAAGCAGAAAGTTTTTTACAGAATAATACTTTATGTGTGCAATTTTGCTGACTCTTTCATGGGTATTTTGTATTCATATGAACATTATGAAAGCTTCGAAAAGGCTTCTCATTTTCTTCGAAACATTGTGAATTTCGACTGGTGATATGTGCTTTATGTTAATTTTGTTTAGCCAATAGTATGGAAGATCAACATAATACTTTATGCTTCATTTAATTGTTTCCTGTGAAAAGAATTGGACATAACTGCTGGTTGGAGCTAAAGGCAATATAATACTTTATGCTCCATTTGGCTGCACGTATTAATTTCTGAGCATATATATTAAGAGTTAACTCAAGTTTGTGTAGCAGCTTGGAAGGCCAAAGAGGTTTGTTGTTGGCAACCGTTGCTCCCAATTTTTAGTTATTCAGTATATTGTATTAGCTTGTCATATTTGGATATCTACTGTTAAGAATGAGAATGGTTGTGAGCACCATTTCAAGCCATATATTATGAGAGTTGAGTGATGTTGAGGCTTCATATATTCTTATGTTGAGGCTTTCAAATTTCAGTTAAAAGTTAAAATGGTGGCATGTTCTACCTGATAAGAAAGACTTGGGGGCAGCAATGTAAACAGAAAAGCTTGTCTTAGATATGTAAAGTAAATTATGATTGAAATCATGGTCAAGTGGAGGCTTGATGTTTCCATGATGAGAAAGAAAAGGAAAAAATAAAAGGAAGAAAAGACATAATAGAAACTATAATATTGCAAGCGCCAAAGAATCTACATTGCCTTGCCCTTAATGCAATTGTCATGTTTGGCTCAGCCCGATTTGTTGGGCATGACAGTTTTCCGTGAAAGTCTTCTAATTTTCTTTATCTGAAGTCCTACTTCTGCATGTTGCTGAAAAGAAACAAACCAGAACTGTTGGAGAAAAAGACAGAAATTGTGGTAAACTTTCACTATATGTTTACACTCCTCTTATTTTAATTTTTTGTTTTTGTATGGTTGCTGGAAGGTGTTCTCTCCATTCAGCTGTTTAATATCATTACACACCTTCTTTCTTTAACAAACCAGAACTTTATTTTCATCGACTAATTGATGTGGCTTAATATCATTACAGGTGTGTCACAAATACTAATAGTGCTGCTATCCTTGGAAAATCTACATGCTTTCAGTATTCTTCGTTTAGCCTCATATAGACGCCTTCTTCCTTTAACGGCCTAATTTTTTTTATACGAATTCGGGATCCGATAGCAATTCTCCATTGTCGTAGTAGCATTGAGGGGTCTCTGACTACTTACAAAAGTGCAACAGAGATAAATTACACAGTGAAAACAAAATTTAAAATTGTAACAAAAGCATAAAAGAATGAAAAAACTTTTTTTCAGCTATTTGGGGATTGGAATTCATATGCTTAATGAAGCTGGAATTTCGATTTATAGGCAACTTGGATGGCCCATGTCTATTAGGGCAACCGCTGCTATTCAATTTATAGGCTCAATGATAAGTATATTTTCTTTATTTCACTTATTATTTGACTAATCTATTGTCTTTTTAAAAATTGCAGGACGGTGAGTTCCAGATATTCAGGAAAGTTCGGCCAAGTGATGTGTTGGTGCAGGCTACCGTCCTTGCTACTCACGTCACACCAGCCACATAGCTACGAGAGACAATTTTACAAGTGCCCGCGGTGAGCACAAGGACAGGACGACTACAATTTTTTCAAGTGGGCCGACAGTACGTCGGTTTATATGACATCCAAACCGGACACCGCTGCTCGGAGTTCATCAGTATCACGATTTCAGAACACAGCTTCTGGTTCGAGTGCTTCCATTTGTACAGTATCCCAGTCAGACAGGTTTGCTCAAGGTATGGAGTGTCAAAGCCGGGCAACATGAGATGTGATATGCTGCTACATTCTAAAGTCAACATTATAATTTTTTCCTTGTTATTTTAACATGTTATTTTTTCTTCTTTCTTGGGCCTCATTATAGTACATAATAGTGTGTTAAGGTATATTTCAGTTTTGTTTGATTAACTGTACTTCTGTGATGTGATCTGAAATATTTAAGTGATAAATATTTTGTATTTTCATGCTTTAACATTTGAACTTTAATTTTAAGAATATTTTGTATTTTCATGTTCTACAATCTTCACATTTATCTCCACTTTATGATTATAATAAGAATTTGGTAAATTTGTAAAAAATTATGTAAATAAGTTGTTTACAAAACACACAAACCAAACAGCTGCAGCTTATCCAGAACGGGGGTAGTTTTGTCATTTATCCAGATTTAGTTGTTCTCCAAACTCACAAACCAAACAAACAGACAGTTTATCCGGATCAGCTGTTTATCATCAGATTATCAGGATAAGCAGATTATCAAGATAAACTGGATAAGCTGCAGCTGCCTCAAACAGACCCTTAACAAAATTTTTATTAAAATTACAATATAACTCAACTATATATAAAATTTTCTATTAAAAAATTATTAGATTTTACCTTTAAAATCTTGAGCGAGCCCTAATCCACGAAAAAAAACTCTTATTCCCCTCTACATGAGATTCCACCCCCTGCCAGGACGGACAAGGGCTCTTTCCTCTCGACTTCCTTTAATCTGTCGCACCATATTCTTCTTGTGTCACAGAGCCACTCAAAATTTGCACCAGAAAGGTAGAAACCTCTGGCGTTGTAGTCCTTTCTGTCCTAGACACATGCAACAACCACCGAACTGATATTATTTTAATTAATTATTAATTTTAAATTGCTCAAGTAATAATTTTTATGAAATTCTAATTAACTTATTTTGCTATTCATAATATATATTTAAAATTTATTAATTAATTTATAATATAAACCAAATCTTACCTTACCGAAGTTTGCTCGGATTAATCTTCCACCCCTTAGTTCGCGCACTTCTCCTACTTCTATTCCCCTCTAAATTGAAAATCTAAACCAAGAGTCTAAATTTAATAAAATTTTCTATTAAAATTACAATATATATATATATATATATATATATATATAATTTTCTTACAAAAAATTATTAGATTTTACCTTTAAAATCTTGGGTGAGCCCTAATCCACTCTTGGGTGAGCCCTAATCCACGAAAAAAAATTCTTATTCTCCTCTACATGCGGTTCCACCCCCTTCTAGCACGGACAAGGGCTCTTTCCTCTCCACTTCCTTTAATCTGCCGCACCATATTCTTCTCGTGTCACAGAGCCACTCAAAATATGCACCAGAAAGGTAGAAACTTTCGGCGTTGCAATCCTCTCTACCCTAGACGCATGCAATAACCACCACGTTGATATTATTTTAATTAATTATTAACTTTAAATTGCTCAAGTATTAATTTTTATGAAAATCTAATTAACTTTATTTTGCTATTCATAATATATATTTAAAATTCATTAATTAAATTATAATATAAACTCAATCTTACCTTACCGAAGTTTGCTCGGATTAATCTTCCACCCCTTAGTTCGCGCACTTCTCCTACTTCTATTTCCCTCTAAACTGAAAATCTAAACCAAGAGTTTAAATTTAACAAAATTTTCTATTAAAATTACAATATATATATATATATATATATATATATATATATATATATATATATATACACACACATACACATATAAATCTAAGGTTCAAATGAATAAGAATGGGTCTAACCCCACTGCTCTAGACATTCTTTGTTTCACCTAGGGAGGATACTACCAGACAGAAGGTGTTTGTTACTGAGAAACCCCCCATGACACTGCTGTTACTGCTGGTGATGTGAGGTTGACACCTTCAAACCCCATAAAAAACAATACTAATGGACTATTACCTACAAATGATAGTGTTCAGACTGATAATCAGGAGAGCCTCGTAGCTCCACTTCTTCGGGAAGTATCCGGTGTAGAGGCAACTCTTACTTCATATATACTAGAACCTATTGTGGATACTACGGTTGGTAATTCTTCTGCTTCACCTCTACCACCCCATCAAACTGATTCTTCGGAAGAGGAATGACAGGTCTATTCTAGGAGGAAGAAGAAGAATGGAGGTCGACTCCAGCTCGGAAATATATTGAATGATACATTGGTTACTACTGACAATGACAATCATCTTATCAGCTTGCTCCTACACTAGAACTAAAGGCAGAGGCAAGAGCAAATTTGGTCGCTCTCTAACCACCTGATACTATGTATTTCAACAGTGTTAAACTTTTTATTTAACTCACTAACATTTTATTCTATTTTTTTTTTTTTAGTTTTGGAACCATTTGTGATTTTTTGTGTGGGCAAGGTACCAAGCTTGGGCCCTCCGACACATTGTATCTGTCTCTTTCTTTCTATTTAATATATTAGTCTTTTTGGGCTTTATATATATATATATAATTTTCTTATAAAAAAATTAAAAAATTATTAGATTTAACCTCTAAAATCTTGTGTGTGCCCTAATCCACAAAAAAAAAATTCTTATTCCCCTCTACATGAGATGCCACCCCCTGCCAGCAGGGACAAGGGCACTTTCCTCTTGACTTCCTTTAATCTGCCGCACCATATTCTTCTCGTGTCACAACCACTCAAAATTGCACCAAAAAGGCAAAAACCTCAAGCGTTGTAGTCCTCACTACCCTAGACGCATGCAACAACCACCGAGCTGATATTATTTTAATTAATTATTAACTTTAAATTGCTCAAGTATTAGTTTCTATGAAATTCTAATTAAGTTTATTTTGCTATTCATAATATATATTTAAAATTCATTAATTAAATTATAATATAAACCCAATCTTACCTTACCGAAGTTTGCTCGGATTAGTCTCCCTCCTCTTAGTTCGCGCACTTCTCCTACTATTCGCCTCTAAACTGAAAATGTAAACCAAGAGTCTACATTTCATAAGATTTTCTATTAAAATTACAATATATA
>NEWO01000577.1:106645-131467 GCA_003013225.1 Phalaenopsis aphrodite
TCCGGAGACTTCCGGAGAGGACGAGGGCTGCGGGGTAATAATCCCACGCCGAACGCTGAACGCGGGAGGTTGGGAGCGTCGAAGGACCGAACGGAAGGACTCCTATTTTAATCGCTGCGTTTAGCGATCGCAGGAGCGAACGCCCGGACAAACGCCGACACGGCGTTTCGAAAACGCCGGACGCGGAGAATAAGCTGCGCCAAACGGGACCTCTATCTATTAGGTGTGGCAGTCACCTAAAGATGATGTTTCTCCACCTTCAAAGCTAGAGTTTGTATATCAAGTAAGGATCAATAAAACTGCAGTTGAACTAACATTACTGATAGAAGATGTTAGTCCTCTAAAATATCTTGCCATTCTGATTCCACCAACTCACATTGCAACATGAGTTGATCAAAGCAAGCAGCGTCTTCCTCCACAGAAGTGTCTCTCTAGTGCGCATTGTGGATTTCTATGAACATCTCATCTCGGTAATGTGGAGGTAGGTATTTGTGTTGCATTTCTTACTCTTTCATTCTCGTTGCCAAATATATTTCAGGTTCTTCCACAATAATGAAATATTTTTCTTGAACATGATGACTGTCAACTTAACTCTTGTTCTGAGAAACATTATAATACTTAAAAATTCACTCCACTATTTTCAATCGCGTGATAAATTCATTTGGATCCATACAACCATCAAAATCCGGTAAATTCACATTTACTCCAAGATCCTAGCTTCTCCTCTAATATTCCATGTCAAATCATTCTAGCATTAGTTCTTCTTCACTGGAAACCATCTGCTGGAAATAATCAACTTCCTCCTCTCGATCTGATGACTCACCTTTGTGACTACGGGTGACCACATCAAATTGTCTTCTCTCAAAGACGGCAAACCATTGTTTTAGTTAGAGAATTTCCCGCTACATATTTGTTATAATAAGTTCTTGGACATCTACCAATCAAATTTCTAGTGGGTATAGGACTATAAATCATTGTTGATTGGAGGTTTAAGTTTTCAAGGAAAGTGCAGGGTGAATTTTTGGTAGAGGCAAGAAGGTTGAATTTTGAAACTTTAGAGTTTCGGCTCGTAATTGCAATAGAAATGTTTGGGTGTGATGTTTCTTTTTAAATTTTAGATTTGGGGTAAGAAAGACAAATCCCTATAAATCTAGGGTTGGTAGGGCTTTAATATCAGATGATACCGTTCTAGAGCTCCTAAATATATTTAGGAAGGGGATTAAGTAGGGAAGGGAATGTGGAATAGCAAACAAATGAAATATGGGCATTTGATGGCATTTGAGCTGGATAAGGCGTCGATCAGCGGTTGTACCAACCGAAAACAGCAAAGATAACTCCGGATCGGCGACATTCATGTGGCAAAAATGTTCCACCACCAATTCCTAAGCAAGATACAAATACCTTATTTGGAAGAGGATACACACTAAGAAAAGCATAAACAAAGAACCAAAGTCTCTCAAAAACAATAACAATGCCACAAAAATCTCCTCAAAGAAGAAAAAATACATATACAAAAAGCCGATTAGTAGAAAGTTTCTTAATTAGAAAGAAATAAATAGAAAATAAATCAAAAGGACAAAAAAGACAGAAATCCGGAATTGGAATCCACAGGGTCATGGAAATCCAGTTTCAAGTTTGGGAGTCTTGTGAGGATCGTGAGATTCAGCTATTTCGCGACTCCATGTCAATGAGTTTGGCGTGAGTTTAAATAAAAAAAATGCAGAACAGTTGTTTAGACTCCACAAAAAAACTCTTTTTACCATTTGTAGTGGTCTATAGAGTAGAAACTGGTCTACATATTTCAAGGAAATGCTATCTTCCCAATTCAACTTGGTTTTTCATCATCTTTTCTCTGCACTTTGTTGCAAGAAAGCTCATGTACCGCATTAAACATCTAAAAAAAATTGATAAATTGTAAGTGATGTCTTCCCCCATATCGATTACCTAAGGTGGCAGCTAACTAGAAGCTTAAGAATGAGTATTGTTGCTAAAATTTAGCTGTTCAAGATCATGTCTAAATCAGAAATTGTCGTCAATTTTTCATCGTACATGTTCTATTAAATAATTTTCTAGTTTTTTTTTCTTTTTTGGGAAAACGTAAGATATATAAGTAGAGTTATAGACAGGAAGAGAGAGAGAGAGAGAGAGAGAGAGAGAGAGAGAGAGAGAGAGAACAGAGAGAGAATTCATACTTTGACCTGTGTCTTTCCAGAGAGTGTTGGTACATCGGTCTTGCCACCAAGAATTGCCTGTTATATTGTCAAACTATTGATTATAAAAAATATATTTGACATTTTTAGTCATAAAACTATTCTGTGTGGCATGAAGCATGTATATAGAACGCCAATAAAAGCAATCAGGAGTAATATAGAACTGTTATTAACACAAATCAAATAGAAAAAACCTGCCGTATTTAGATAATTCAATACAAAGCGTATATCAGTATAGCATGAGGAAGGTCACACTTAAATATTAAATACCACTTATACCTATGACAACTGATGCATCAAGAAAACTGCATAAGCTTAATTTACATATTATTAGTTAAAAAATGACGACATTTGAAAAGGCCAACATCATAGAACTATTATTTTAAGTAGATCACAAGAAAAAATTGGAGACTTGATGCAGTAAATTAAACTAAGTTTATTTTGTAAGGGTGTTTTGTAAGGTAATATAATACAGCTTATGCCACGAAAAGGTTTGTCCATTTAAGGGATTTCCCAGCTTCGGAGGTTACACTCAATTGAAGTTTACAAAAATGAGTTAGGAAAAAAAAAAGCTTCAGGACACATATGCCACTAAACAAGAAAAGGTGCATCTATTGGCTTCTATAGTAGACTGTGATTAGTTGGGGTGTCTTTTCTGCAAGCTTTCTGTTTTGGAAAGCAGCTGAGGTGGTCTTTCGGAGCCCACTTTTTAACCGCTTATCTTAAACTCCCATTCCTTATTAAAGCAAACGGCACGGTTGACCTGTGTTCCACAAAATGGATTGCAGCGGGAATGGTTAGTTACAGTGCTGTCCTTTTACATTTCTAAGATTCCCCTCGGTTATCCGTGATACTACCCTTCATTCTTTGCACCTTTTTCCATCTTTGCTACAAGCATCGTGTGTTAGGGTTTTGTGGGCTACCAGTAGAGCAGATTTTCTCGTTTGTCTCTCTGTCCTCGAATGAATTGTATGTATCTCTTTGATCCTTTAATATTTTGAAAACAAGAAGAAGCTTTCAGTGCTTTGTTTTTGTTTTTCTTCCGTCGCCAGATTTCCGGTATGTGATTTTCTTTGTTCAATGGCATATTAAATTGTTAGTTTAGGGTGTGCATTCCATGCTATTTTAGGCTATGCATTCTATGTTATCTAATTGGAATCTATATCACCATCGCTTTGAACAACAAACCCGAGATATCTAAATGGTTCACACCTTTTAATAACTTGATCGCCCAAAGTTACACTTCTGTTACTAGAGCTACTACTACTAAAAGTAATTCCATGTCGTCAGATTTAGTTTTACTCAAATGAAGGCCTTTAGACTCCAATACCTCCGTGATTCAAGTTTTTTCTAGGCTTTTTTCTCTCGCCTTATCCACGAGAAGAATATCATCAGTAAAAAGCATACACCAAGGTACATCCTCCTGTAAATGTCCACTAAGACCATCCATGACTAAAGCAGAAAGATATGGGCTTAAAACCGATCCCTAATGTAATCCAACAGAAATAGGAAAATATTTGGTCAATCCTCCTTCACTTCGAACACAAGTAACACCTCTAGTATACACATCTTTAATGACTTTAATATAAGTCATATCAACACCTTTCTTCTCAAGAACGCTCCAAATAACATCTCTTGGAACCTTTTCATAAGCTTTTTCTGAATCAATAAAAATCAAATATAGATTCTCCTTATTATCTCTGAACTTCTCCATCAAACCTCTCAATAGATGTATAGTTTTCATGGTAGACCTGTCCGACATAAATCCAAATTGATTATGAGAAATCTTTGTAATAAGTTTTAACCTATGTTCAATTGCCCTCTCCCATAATTTTAAATTATGACATATCAAATTAATTCCTCTATAATTTGCACACTCTTGTGCATCCCCTTAATTTGTAAAAATGGGGACCAAAAAACTCTTCTTCCACTCCTCAGGCAACTTTTAAGTTTTTAAAATAATATTAAAGAGTTTAGTAAATCAAGAAACTCTCAAATCTCCTAAATATTTCCACATTTCAATTAGGATATCATTAGGTCCTACAGACATTCCACCCATGGTTTTCTTTAAACCCTCTTCAACTTCTTTTTTACTAATGCGACGGTAAAATTGAAACGTTTTATTATAATTAAAGACATTAAGATCACTAAGGTCGATCATATTTTCAGAAACTTCATTAAAAAGTTTATCAAAGTAACTCATTCACCTATATTGAATATCTTTTTCTGAGAAAAACATTTTTTGATTTTCATCTTTAATACACTTTACTTGAGTTAAATCTTTACTTTTCTATTCTCTTTATTTGGCTAGTTTATACATATATTTTTCACCCTTCTTATTATCTAATCTATCATAAAGATCACTAAAAGTAGAATTTTTAGCGTCATAAATTGTTTTTTTAGATTCACTGCGAGCTATTTGATATTTTTCTCAGTTCTTTAAGCTTTTACAATTAAATCAATTTTTGTGGCATATCTTATATTTTATCTTTTCTTGCAAATTATTATTCCACCATCAACTATTTTTATCTATAAAACTTTTTCTTTTAATTCTCCAAGTACAACTTTTGCTACTTCTTTAATAGTGTTTACTACTTCATCCCACATAGCATTTGATCTTTCATGAACATCCCAAACTTTGAAATCTTGAATTTTACTCACAAAAATAACTTTATTTGTGTCTTTTAGTTTCCTTCATCTAATTCTACGATGATGAGTTCCAGTATTCTTCATTTTACAATTCTTCATCTTAAAATCTAGAACTAATAATCGATATTGGGTCCTTAAATCCTCATTTGGAATGATCTTACAATCTTTAATATCTCAACGATCTCTTCTTCTCATAAGAAAATAATCAATTTGTGTTTTATTAGATTCATTCTTATAAGTAATAAGATGTCCATCTCTTTTCTTGAATAAATTATTAGTAATAACAAAATCATATACTAAAGCAAAATCTAAAATGTCTCTACCTTTTTTATTAGTCACTCCAAAATCGTAGCCACCATAAATATTTCTAAAATCTTCTACCATTCTACCAACATGTCCATTTAAATCTCATCCAATAAAAATTCTTTCTTCAAGAGGTATCATTTGTATTTAGTCTTCTAAGTAATTCCAGAATTTATCTTTAGACCCTATATTTTTACAAACTTGAAAAGCATAAGTACTTATAATATTAAAAATCTTAGTATCAATAATAATCTTAAGGGTTATAATTCTATAGCCAACTCTATTAATTTTTACAATATTATCTTTCAAACTCTTATCTATAATTACACATACACCATTTATAGTGTGTCTCTTACCAGAATGCCAAAATTTAAAAACTAAGTTATCAATCTCCTTAGCCTTTTCTCTCACCCATTTAGTTTCTTGAATACATAAGATTTTATTCTTTCTATTAATCATAATATCAACTAATTCCATTAATTTACCATTGAAAGTACATATATTCTAAGATACTATCCTAATTTTAGTTACATTAGTTTCATGCACTAACTTCTTTAACCACATCCATTCGTAATGTGGGAACCCTTATTTAACACTACACCCGGGAGTTGGTGTAGCGGCGATTGCACACTTTTCACAGTATTCAGACAATACAACACGTCGCTTCCAGGGGACGCCCTAGCACATTCACAATGATCAAAAGGGAAAATCAAAGGGTTGCTAAGGTAATGCTCAATGCGGGACACAAATAAAATCAAATAGGCCATATATTATTTGTGAAACACGCTGCTTCAAAGAGAGTCTCCACACAACTAATTAATGTCAAAAACACCATCTTGACAAGCAGTGATTTAAAAGGAAAAAAAAACCTTCAAAGAAAAGTTGAAACAAAACTTTAATGTCAAAGAACTAGAAAATCTAAAGTACTGACCTTCATATAATCCAAGACTTATAGGAAGACTTGTTTATTTATCATATAGTAGACCTAACATTGCTCATTATGTTGGTGTGAAAATACTTGTCAAGCTTATTTATGAAAAATACAATTTAATATGCAAAACCACCACAAGACATTTTAACATCAAATTCAAATACAACTAATAGCTACAACATAATATTATTTTATTTAATATTTAACTATCAAATTCTACGTATCATCTTAATTTGGAAAACAACAAATAACGTAATTTTGAATTTGAAAATGTATGACTATTTTGTTTGATAGTTAAATAATGGATTTCTTATATCTACTTTTAAATCAAAGTAAAAACTAAACCTATTCTGAGTGACAAATAAAACTTGAAACATATTTACCATTATTTTCAATTTTTTCTCTCATGTGCTATATAAGATTTATACTCAAGCCCAAATCATGCACAGACCTTTGATTAAGGACAATTTTGATGGCAAGATAAAATACCACAAACTATTAAAATTTTCTTTCACCGTTTCTTAATTTGAATTTGGTAAAACTATCTACTCTTCAATGCATTCCTTCTTTCTTACCAATATCTATTTTAAATTTTACAGCTATAACGACAATAGGATTTACAGTAAACATAATTGACCCGCTTCAAAACCTAGTTCATTAATAAATTAATGAGACGATACCATCATTTATCCGACAATTGAGTAATCAAGCAGGCTTGTCCAACAGACGAATCTTTTAATGCATACCTGTGTGAAACTAATATTGGCGTCCACATATATATCAGCACCATCTCTATGGAAAATAGGATTTCTTGCTACCTACGGAAAAATAAAAAAACTTAAAAGTGAATATCAAGAAATGAGACCATAATAGAAAAGAAAAAAGGAAAATTAGACTGTGTGGGCACGTGCAAGTCCGGGTGAATGAGGCACACCGACAATGGAGCTAAAACATTTCTTCATGACTATCATGCTTCAATGATGCAAAAGGTTTAAAATGCAAAGCACAAAAATCCAAAAATAAATTAACACAACAATATATATATATATATCTAGAACAGCGAATATCTTAGGAAGACTCAATAGATCACACAAATAATCAAATTTTAGTTATCAATAATCCCTATATATAGAAATTGAGTTATAAGGATAAGGTCAAACATGGAAACACAAATCTAATCCTATAAATTCCTAACAAACATTCAAATTTCAGCTCATTTTCATCAAAGAAAATAAATATTAGCAAAGCCATTTAAGCTAAAAATGATGGCCATAAATAAATATGGGCCTTGAAAGGAATAAAAATGGACCCAGTTCAAACATGTTCTAGCTATGACCTAGCCTAATCGGACCAACTAGCCTCCCTATTGAGTTAAGCCTAATATACCCTAGTAAACTAGAATACTCGGTATAGCTTGGAGTCATCATTTAATGTGGATTAAAAAAGTTCTTGTACGACTTCTACATTGTTGACCAACCATTCCAACTTTAACCTTGAGTGGATACAAGTTAAATTGTATTTTTTTTAAACAACATAATTTTATAATTAGCTTAACACTGTCATGTCATTGTCGGTCCCAAGCCCGGATGTCAAAAGTGGAGGGTTGCGTTAGGTAGTCGACACCCAGCGAAAAACTTGTCCAAAAAAATCATGACATGAATTGTTTTGATCATTGTATAAGTGCTAGAGTGTCCCCTGGAAGCGACGCGCTGTATAGCCTGAATACACTGAAAAGTGTGCAAGGGCCGCTACACCGGCGCTCGGGTGTAGTGTTAAATAAGCAAGGATTCCCACATTACGGGCGAATGCGGGTAAAGAAGTTAGTCTATGAAACTAAAGAAACTAAAATTAGGATAGGATCTCAGAATATAGGTACTCTCAATGGTAAATTAATGGAATTAGTTGATATTATGATTCATAAGAAAATTAATATCTTATGTATTCAAGAAACTAAGTGGGTTGGAAAAAAAGCTAAAGATATTGATAATTTAGGTTCTAAACTTTGGTATTCTGGTAAAAGTCACATTAGAAATGGTGTAGGTGTAATTATAGATAAAAGTTTGAAAGATAACATTGTAAAAATTAATAGAGTTGGAGATAAAATTATAGCCCTTAAGATTATCATTGATATTAGGATTTTTAATATTATAAGTGGTTATGCTCCTCAAGTAGGTTTAGATATAAAGTCTAAAGATAAATTTTGGAATGACTTAGAAGACTTAATACAAATGATATCTCTTGAAGAAATAATTTTTATTAGAGAAGATTTAAATAGACATGTCGGTAGAGTGGTAGAAGACTTCAGAAATACTCATGGTGGCTACGGTTTTGAAGTAACTAATGAAAAAGGTAGAACTATTTTAGATTTTGCTTTAGCGTTTTGTTATAACTAATACTTTATTCAAGAAAATAGATGAACATCTTATTACTTATAAGAGTGGATCTAATAAAACACATATTGATTATTTTCTTATAAGAAAAAGAGTTCGTCGCGATTGTAAAGATTGTAAGGTCATTCCAAATGAAAATTTAAGTACCCAACATCGCTTATTAGTTCTAAATTTTAATATTAAGAGTTGTAAAATAAAAAATACTCAGATTCATCATCGTTGAATTAGATGGAGAAACTTAAAAGACAAATAAAATTATTTTTATGAGTAAAATTCAAATTTTCAAAATTTGGGATATTCATGAGGAAGAAAATGTTATGTGGGATAAAGTAACAAATATTATTAAACAAGCAGCAAAAGATGTGTTTGGAGAAACAAAAGAAAAAATTTTTATAATAAAAAATAGTTGATAGTGGAATAATAATGTGCAAGAAAAGATAAAATATAAGAAGTTATACTATAAAAATTGGTTTAAATGTAAAAGCTAAGAGAACTGGAAAAAATATCAAACGGCCCGCAGGGAGTCTAAAAGAACAATTTGTGAAATTAAAAATTATGTTTTTAATCATCTTTATAATAGATTAGATACTAAGGAAAGTGAAAAATATATGTATAAACTAGTGAAAAAAGAGAACAGAAAAGTAAAAATTTAACTCAAGTGTATTAAAGATGAAAATCAAAAACTACTTTTCTTAGAAAAAGATATTCAACATAGGTGGATGAGTTAATTTGATAAACTTTTTAATGAAGTTTCTGAAAATACGATCGACTTTAGTGATCTTAATATCGTGAATAATAATAAAACGTTTCATTTTTACCGTCGCATTAGTAAAAAGAAGTTGAGGATGCTTTAAAAAAAACCAAGGATGGAAAGACTGTAAGACCTAATGATATCCCAATTGAATTGTATAAATATTTGGGAGATTTGGCACTTTCTTGGCTTACTAACTCTTTAATATTATTTTAAAAACTAAAAAGATGCCTGAGTGGAGGAAAAGTATTTTGGTCCCCATTTTTAAGAATAAAGGGGATGTACAAGAGTGTGCAAATTATAGAGGAATTAAGTTGATCTGTCATACTTTAAAGTTATGGGAGCGGGTAATTGAACATAGGTTAAGACGCATCACAATGATTTCTCATAATCAATTTTGATTTATGTCGGGCAGGTCTACTATGGAAACTATACACTTATTGAGAGGTTTGATGGAGAAGTTCAGAGATAATAAGGAGAATCAACATTTATTTTTATTGATTTAAAAAAAGCTTACGATAAGTTTCCAAGAGATATCCTTTGGAGAGTTCTCGATAAGAAATGTGTTGATATGACTTATATTCAAGTCATTAAAGATATGTATACTTGAGTTATTACTTGTGTTAAAACTGAAAGAGGATTGACCAAATATTTTCCTATTTCTGTTAGATTATATCAGAGATCGGCTTTAAGCCCATATATTTTTGCTTTAGTTATGGATGGTCTTACTGGACATCTACAAGAGGATGTACCTTGGCGTATGTTTTTTGCTGATGATATCCTTCTCGTGGATAGAACAAGAGAAAAAGCCCAAGAAAAACTTGAATTATGGAGGTCTACATTGGAGTCTAAAGGCCTTTATTTAAGTAGAACTAAAACTGAATACATGGAATGTAATTTTAGTAGTAATAACTTTATTGACAGAAGTGTGACTTTGGGTGATCAAATTATTAAAAGGTGTGAACGATTTAGATATCTTGGGTCTGTTTTTCAAAGCGATGGTGATATNTAATGAAAAAGGTAGAGTTATTTTAGATTTTGCTTTAGCGTTTTGTTATAACTAATATTTTATTCAAGAAAAGAGATGAACATATTATTACTTATAAGAGTGGATCTAATAAAACACAGATTGATTATTTTCTTATAAGAAGAAGAGTTCGTCGCGATTGTAAAGATTGTAAGGTCATTCCAAGTGAAAATTTAAGTACTCAACATCGCTTATTAGTTCTAGATTTTAAGATTAAGAGTTGTAAAATAAATAATACTCAGAGTCATCATCGTTGAATTAGATGAATGAGTAAAATTCAAGTTTTCAAAATTTGGGATATTCATGAAGAAGCAAATGTGATGTGGGATAAAGTAACAAACATTATTAAACAAGCAACAAAAAATGTTTTTGGAGAAACAAAAGAAAAAGTTTTTATAAATAAAAATAGTTGATTGTGGAATAATAATGTGCAAGAAAAAAATAAAATATAAGAAGTTATATTATAAAAACTGATTTAAATTTAAAAGCTTAGAAAATTGGAAAAAATATCAAACGGCCCGCAGGGAGTCTAAAAGAACAATTTGTGAAGTTAAAAATTATGCTTTTAATCATCTTTATAATGGATTAGATACTAAGGAGAGTAAAAAATATATGTATAAACTAGTAAAAAAAGAGAACAGAAAAGTAAATATTTAACTCAAGTATTAAAGATGAAAATTAAAAAATACTTTTCTTAGAAAAAGGTATTCAACATAGGTGGGTGAGTTACTTCGATAAACTTTTTAATGAAGTTTTTGAAAATACGATCGACTTTAGTGATCTTAATATCGTGAATAATAATAAAACGTTTCATTTTTACCGTCGCATTAGTAAAAAGAAGTTGAGGAGGCTTTAAAGAAAACCAAGGGTGGAAAGACTGTAGGACCTGATGATATCCCAATTGAAGTGTGTAAATATTTGGGAGTTTCTTGGCTTACTAACTCTTTAATATTATTTTAAAAACTAAAAAGATGTCTGAGTGGAGGAAAAATATTTTGGTCCCCATTTTAAGAATAAAGAGGATGCACAAGAGTGTGCAAATTATAGAGGAATTAAGTTGATCTGTCATACTTTAAAGTTATGGGAGAGAGTAATTGAACATAGGTTAAGACGCATCACAAAGATTTCTCATAATCAATTTTGATTTATGTCGGGCAGGTCTACTATGGAAGCTATACACTTATTGAGAGGTTTGATGGAGAAGTTCAGAGATAATGAGAAGAATCAACATTTATTTTTATTGATTTAGAAAAAGCTTACAATAGGTTTCCAAGAGATATCTTTGGAGAGTTCTTGAGAAGAAAGGTGTTGATATGACTTATATTCAAGTAATTAAAGATATGTATACTTGAGCTATTACTTGTGTTAAAACTGAAGGAGGATTGACCAAATATTTTCCTATTTCTGTTAGAGATTACATCAGAGATCGGCTTTAAGCCCATATATTTTTGCTTTAGTTATGGATGGTCTTACTGGACATCTACAAGAAGCTGTACCTTGGCGTATGCTTTTTGCTGATGATATACTTCTTATGGATAAAACGAGAGAAAAAACCCAGGAAAAACTTGAATTATGGAGGTCTACATTGGAGTCTAAAGGCCTTCATTTAAGTAGAACTAAAACTGAATACATGCAATGTAATTTTAGTAGTAATAGCTTTATTGACAGAAGTGTGACTTTGGGTGACCAAATTATTAAAAGGTGTGAACGATTTAGATATCTTGGGTCCATTGTTCAAAGTGATGGTGATATAGATGGGGATGTTAATAGTAGAATTCAAGTTGGTTGGTTGAAGTGGAGAAATGCTTCGGGCCTTTTGTGTGATAGAAAAGTACCGCTTAGACTGAAAGGAAAATTTTATAAGACGGTGGTGAGACCTGCATTGCTATATGGTGCTGAATGTTGGCCTTTAAAAGAGAAGCATAATAATAAGTTAAGTATTGTCGAGATGAGAATGATTAGGTGGATGAGTGGCTTTACACTTGGAGACAAAATGCGAAATGAATATATCAGTGATAGGGTTGGTGTAGCTCCTGTGACGGACAAAATTAGAGAAAGTCGTCTTAGATGGTTTGGTCACATTAAACGTCGACCATCTGATGATCCCATTAAGAGAGTAAATGTTTTAGATTCGACTTGTGTTAAAAAAGGCAGAGGTAGACCTAAGAAAACCTGAGCTTATTGTATTAAAAATGATCTTAACTAACTAGAACTAAATGAAAATATGACACCAAATAGAACGCAATGGAGAAAAAGGATTCATGTAGCCGACCCCACGTAGTGGGATTAAGGCTTTGTTGTTGTTGTTGTTGAACATAATTTTATAATTAGCTAGTGAAAAAGATACATGAGCATGCAATTACATAATATTGTCATCATAGAAACATAAACAATGACTCTCCAGAGGAAAGAAATAAGCATACATTTAGACACTTGAGTATAAAATAATAAAATCATTAGAAGAGTTATTAAATCTAAAATAGAATCAACTAAATACAAAACAATAGAGAAAGAATTTCTTTCAATTAACGTTTTGATGAGAAAACATGAACTGAAACATTTTATCCAATACATTAGATAAACTTTTGACCAAGCTCTAGCTCATCCTACTCTAGGTTATCCATAAAGACTTTTTGTAAATGTGTTTGATCCTAAATCCCGACCTTAATTTATGTTCATCCTAACCTTGATTCAACAAAGTCTCAACCTATATCAAATTTTGACTGGACACTCAACTCTTAACTCCATCACTTCAAGTCCACATAAAAGGCTTGACCTACGAGCCAGCTACCATACCTAGTCCTTTAAGAACATTACCTTGACCTAATGGATCCTAATGAGGCCCACACTAACCTATGCACATAACACAAGATTTAAATTGCATAACTAGATATTAAATAATTTTTTGATTGTAAGTTAAGGTGTAAGCCTCGAGTTATTTTCACGCAAAGCCTCAAAATCAAAACATTAAATTACTTATACAAAAAGAAAGAATAAGCATCATACTAAGATCCCAAGAAAATATCAAGATCATAGTATTAAATCTCTCCCAATCTCAATTTATCAAAAACAAGTAGTTTAAGTCAAAAGAATGTAATTTAAGAATTCAACTATATTTCATCTACTACAAATTATCATCATAAACTAGTGGAAATTCGTCATCCTCCAAAACTATCTTCTTCAACAATTTATCTTTCAATCTCTTATTATACATAATAGAAATGAATGAGTTCATCTTGGAAGTAGTCAAATGATTTCTCTTCTTGTTATAAACTTAGTTATATGTACTCAACTATCATCCACCCCTTCATAAAAAGCATGACAGACTCATTACTTTGATCTTTGTAGTTCAAAATTTCCAATACAAGATTAAATTCACCATTAAACTAATGCTTTAGAAAATAATACAATAAGAATAATATATAAATTTCGTGGAACTTAGGGTCCGTTTGGGGGGTGTATATCCCGCAGTGCAGTGTCACACCGCAATTCTGAGGCATTTGGTGGGGCGTCTAAGAGGCAGAGAGTCAGATTTTTTATAAAATGCGGGTCGCGTGTTCAACCCCGCGGCCCACGTTTATTCAAATTATTTTTAATAGCTTGCACCGGCTTCGCGTATTGATCTACCCCTTAGCTTCGTATCATCTGCCCTAACCGTCCAGCTTCTTCGAGTCTTCTGACATAACCGTCCTGCATTTTCATGTCTTCTTTACACGACCTTCCGAAAACCTGCTTCTTCCTCTGGTATCCTCTATCCCTTACTTTTTCTTAGTGGATTTGCCTTGTTAGTCGCACTGGTTTGCACAAAGTTTCCTTGTGAATTTGCTTGATGAGTTACTTGTGTTTTCTGCGTAACACCCATTTTTTTTAGATTATTTAGTTTTGGTTTCTGCCCTAACCCGCTTGATGGTTGTAGATGCTTTGATTTTTTATGTTTTTGTTAGTATTTTGTGATGGTTTTGAGTGAAATTTTGATATTTGAGTGAGAATTTGAGAAATAGAGGAGGCTTGATGGGGGTCGTTTTCGGTTGTTGTTTCAGTTTTCTACATCTATGAATACTTTTGTAATTGCTATGTTGGGGTATTAGATTTGTTTTTGTGGTGGGGTTTGCATTTGTGAATGGTGTAATGGTTGGGTTTGCATCTGTGGTGGGGTTAGAAGATGTGAAGAGCAGGTGTTGGAGTTGCTTTTGAGTTGGATTTGTTTTTGAGCAGGTGTTGAAAAAATCCAGACAGTAGGATCTTCCCCCGACATATAACGCACCCAAAAGCTCCAAAAGACAGTTACATGTATATCCAAAAAATAAATTAAAGAAAGAAACTGCAGTGAAATAAGAAGAATAGTAAGCAGAAGGAGAGAAATGCGGTATAACAAAAGTTAAAATAATGATTTGAAAGAGGCTATTCAATAGAAGGAGTAGCAGAACTGTAAAGAAATGAGGATTAATACAGCAGAAGAACCTCCCCAAAAGCCAGAAACCAAAGACCTTTAAGGGTGAAGGAGACCGTAAGTCATATCATGGTGAACATCTGACATAAGGAAGATTCAAAGAGCCTCTGCTTAAAAGTATATTAAGCTCCTTGAGAGACACCAAACCAGCAGAGACACCCAAGAAATCACGTTTAGCTAACCAATCTGTTGATGCATTTCCCTCCCTGTATATAAAATTCCATATGACCTGAAAGTCATGAGAAGCTATAAATTGCCAAATCTTATTAAGACAAATAATTAAATTCCAACGAGGAGCTTGTATTCTAGTGATGAAATCCAGAAGAACAGAAGAATCCGATTCAATAAAAATTGTAGGTCAATTAAAATTAACAACAACATTTAGAGCCATAAATACTACTCAACCCTCCGCTTCAGTAAAAGTTAAAGCCCAAACAGGAGAAGAAAAATAGAAGAGACACTTTCCGAAATGATTCCTGAAAATAGCCCAAGCACCGACCGTACAATTTTTCCAACTTTAATGAACATTAAGTTTAATCCAACCGGGGGGAGGGAGCTGCCAATATATTAAAGATGGCCTCTAGCCCTCCTTAGGCAAAGATCTAGACAGCAATAGTATCTGTTTAGAAGCCTTTGCATAGTAGGAAAGAATGTAAGAAATAGTGGAGAGACGACAAAAGAAAGAGATCTCATATTTCAAATTGTTTCTAGCACACCAAATAAACCCAACGTTATATAAGGAATGAGATACATTGATGTGTCTAATGAACCACAAGATTGCCAAGCAAGTAAGCAATCTTCCATATTATGCCAAGTAAAATTTTCAAACCAAAAATCATTCCCAAACTATGCCATAACTCACTAGCAAAAAGAAAAAAAGAATAAATAAATGAGAAGCACTTTCTAGGGAGCATTTACTCAAACAACATTGTAAAGCCAACCGCAGGCCTTTGAGTTTTAAGATGTCATCAAAAAGCAACAACTATAAAAATTCCTCCATATAAAAATAGAAATAGATTGGGAGAGACATTTATGCCAGATCTCAAGACCCCATTTCCTTTTATCAAAATGATACAACTTATAGTAAATCATTTTAGCGATTGAGACTTTTTGGCTTAATTGCCAGTGAGGCTCGTCTTTAACATTATTGCATAAAGGAATCATAGAATTTTGTGGAGCCACATTACCTACCAATTCATTTATAAGTGGCAAATTCCATTGCCCTTCAACAACAACATCAGAAACCGATATATGAGGATGACAAGAGGTAGGAGGAGAGTAACCCAAGAATTTAGACCCCCAATTATCATGCCAAAAAGAAGTATTGTCATCACCAATTTCCCAACAAATGAAATTATTAGCCTCGCTTTTTCCCTTTAAAATCACTTTTCAGATTTTAGAATCACCAATTTTTCATTGAACAGTAGAAGGATGGTTAGCTAGGCAATATTTATGTATTAAAAATTTAGCCCATATGTTTTCACCAAAATAAGAATTTCATTGATGAGAAGAAGATACAAAGGTATTAGTGAGTGGGCGCTAGGAACCCACTGACAAGACATACAAGACTCAAAAAGATAACAAAAAAGTACAAGTATACCACAAAACAGCTGGACAATTTCCCCAAAAAGATAAAATGGTCCTGGTCCATCAGAGAGCTTAATCATGATGAGTGGACATTCCTCTTTCCTTGGTTCTAGAGAAGGAATCTAGCACCAAACTGTGATAAGAGCTTCCACCCAAAACGAGCAAAGCATCCTCCTATAAATTCCTAAGTTCATTGAGGCTTTTTTTCCGTCCTAGTTTTGTAAACTTGACAATCATCTTCCAATGGTTGTCCCAACTTATAACTGAGTTGATCAACAATGGGGACAATTTCCACCTATTGCACACCTTGAACTTGGCACTCCGCCAAGGTTTGAGGGCCCTTAATATCAGTAATCATTGTTTCCATAGCATATGGAGCATCATCTGTCACTAAAAGGAGAGTATCCTCATTTTCGACAACATGAGGGGGCTGAGGTAGCGAGGGGTGCTTTTCTGGGGCACAAACCGTGGCAATATCCTCTCTAATTTCAGTTTCCACCATATCAGCCGGTGGAATAAGTGCTAGAGTAGTTAGATGAGGCACTTGAAGCTTGGGTTTCAAATTAAGGTGGAGCCTGAAACATTTTCAGGTGTGTCCAAACATTTTACAATAGATGCAATAATATGGTATTTGTTCCATGACAATTTGTTGTCAGTATTTATTATATGTAGTGTCAAGCCAAATTGCTTCAATGTTACGTAAAATGATATCTCTCTCCACAAGAATCCTAACAACGGAAGTCCTGGTGAGATTAAGAGCCCATTTGGAGCAGTTTATTAGTGCGGCGGCGTTTTCAAAACGCCACCTAGCTATTTGATTCGCGCGGTTCGGATGCGTTTTTAAATACGGTGTTTCGTCGAATACATTAGACGTCGGCCGCGGTATTACCACTTTGTTCCACGTTTTATGTAAAGCCTATTACGTCGCTACTCGATGTCGCTCTAGAGAATCCTCCTGTCGAGCGTGCCTCCTCCGTTGGTTCCCAGGCAAGAAACTGCTCTCCCCTGGTAAAAATTTCTTCTCCTACATCCTCTCCTGCCTCCTCTCCTCCCTCCACTACCTCATTTGGTCGAACACCTGCTCACGGTGAAGAAAGAGACTAATTTATGAACAAGTAGGATTTGGTTGGATCTTTCTATTTTTTGTTGTGGGGTGTGCAACTCGAGCATAATGCATCAAGTACAGGAACTTATTTGTAAGATGATTTTATTTTAATGGATCAAGTGCAATTGCAAGTAGTGTTTCCAAGCATAACGGATCTTACTATTTTCCTCCAGACAAGAATTAACAGTTTGCTTCTAGTTAAGATGACTTTATTTTAAGACAAGTAATATATTTTCTTTGATATATTTTATGGCTATTTTTTTCCTTCTAGAAATTTTGATAGAGTGTATGAATCTGTTGAATTTGTATAACAAAGTGATTATAATGAGGCTGTATGAATCTTCACTGACTTGTAGCTTTTGTGAAACTGTTATGAATCAGGCTTCAGATGGTTGTTTGATACCAGTAGTAGGTTAACTATAATTTCTAGAATTGTCTTTTTGGAGTCGTTAATCCTTAGAGGATGGTGCATATAATCTTCCTTATTTAAAGTAAGCATTCAACAAATCCATTTTTATAATATAGTTTGTGAATCGGTCAATCAATGTTGGCTGCCATTGTGAAGTATCCAAACGATTTTAAGGATTACACAAGAGCAAAGATTTCATAATAGTTCACCTTGTAAGCTACAGTCAGCTATAGCCTTGCTTTATGTCTCTTGATGAATCTAACAAATCAGTAACTCATTAGAGAAGAATCACTTGTATCCAATAGGGGAAAAGGAGTCCTCTATTTCTTCACCTCATCTTCAATTGCTTCTCTCTATATTGAATTATTAAAGGTCTCTTCTACCATCATTAAACTTCAATTTCTATAAGCTTGGCAAGTGTTTTTGCAAGAAGGATAGATGATAAATAGTTGTGCTTTAAATTGATTTATTTACTTTCTTCCAAATAAACACAATATAAATTAGTGTATTTATTTTGCATTGACTCAAATAACCTGTAAAGCATTTGCAAATATACTTTATGTAGCTTGAACATCATTTTATTTTTAATAAACCAATGGCCCCATGAAATTCTTCTCTTGATGTTGGGGGTGATGAAATATCATATTTTATTTTGACACTTGTTATTGTTATGTAATTTTTTTTTTTCAATAGGACCAGGATTAGTATTTTTGAAGTGTAATGATGTTTTCCACAAAATTTTATTCTTCTTTTGATTTACCCTATCCTTTATGGTTCTTTTGATGTATTAAGGATTGATTGCATATCTTCTAGCAATCCTTCTACATTCTTTATACAATATTGTTTCTTACTTTCAATTTTCACGAATGTATTTTATTCCATCTAAATTTTGGGTTGACGTGCTCTCTCTTGAAAAATTGTAATTTCATTCTATCTTATTTATCTGACATTACATAATGAGTAAAGCTAAAGACGTCGGATCATCGGATATGTGGGATAGAGAGGTGACTATTATATTTTGTAATCTCGGTATAAAGGAGGTCGGGCTGGGTAATAAACCAACCACCTATTTGAATAAAGAAGCTGACAGGAACTTATGGCTAAATTCAAGAAACTGACTAGAAGGGATTACGATCGGATGAAACTCAATAGCAAGTGGGATCAATTAAAAAAAGATTGAAAATTTTGGAAATAACTCAAAAGGGAGTCAACAAGATTGGGTTGGGATCCAATAAAACGGGCAATTGATACACCAAATGATTGGTGGACTAAAAAGCTAGAGATAAATGCACACAGAAGACTACTTCTTGCATCAATTCTCACATTGAAACTATTTTACTAATGAAATTTGAAATCTATTTAAGGCAGTGCCGACGGCAAAAAAATTTAAATTTAGCGGCATTGATCCAGCTTTGGAGAATAAGTTGGATGGAATGCTCACTAGAGTTGCCGCAACGGGAGCTCATGCTTTAACCCCAAATGACCAGGCGTTTGTGGCTTACCACCGGACACGGAAATCGAGCATATATGTGAGACATGAGGTCTCAACCAAATCCTCACAGATGTTCAATCCACTGACAGGACAAAGCATCCCAGGGTGGAAAAAAAGAAAATAGGAGCCGCATTCGTCAGAGATACCATAAAAACACTGCTTGAAACCTGCAAAAGTAGGTCTGCACAATCAAAGGACAACATAATTGAGTAGTCTTCAGCTCCGAAATACATATTCTGGTGTTAAAACTGATGAAGATATATATTTAAAATATAAGAAGTTGCTAGGAAACGCAACTCGCAGACTGTTTTTTACAAAGTTGGACCCAGTGTGCCGACTCGATTAGTTGCGTTCTTTCATGGATAGTTGACAACTTATCACATTATGTTTTATTTTACTATCAATCTTTGTAATACTTTTGAGACAGACTCTTTTTCATGGAGAAACTTTCATGTCTTTTATTAAACTATGTAGTGTTTTTTTTTCATCCACAATACTACCATCTATGTATCGCTTTAATCGACTAAAGTTCATTTTTAAAATGTTAAAAAATTTATCATTTTCCAAAATTTGTAGAATGGATAAAGAACAAGTTAACCACAACCGCATTATCGCTCTCATCCTCACATTGTTATATCATTACTATCATACATACGTTTCGAACCCCTTGTATGACATCGAGTCATATTGGTGATAAATGGGCCGGTGAGTTATTACGGGGCCACCCTACATGGTTCGCCAATATATTGTGAATGACGAAAGAGATATTTCTCAACCTGCTTAATGAACTTCAGAACTGTCATGAGTTGCAAAGCTCAACAAAAACGACGATGAGAGACGTGTTGACAATTACCCTGTATATCATATCCAATAATGAATCCATTAGAGGAGCTATGGAGCGATTTCAACATTCATAAAAAACCATTAGCAGATATTTCTCAATAGATTTGAATGCTCTCGAAAGTTTGGCATACAAGATAGTTAAACCCGAGAATCCAACTTTCCAGTCCATTCCCACACATTACAAATGACCATCGATACATGTCGTGCTTCAAGGTATTTCTTTAACATATCGTTCATCTACAAATATTATGCACATGTCAAATTTTGATAGAGTATTTCTTGAACGACAGGACTGTATTAGAGCTATTGACGGAACACATGTCGATGCACGACTTTCTGCTGCAGAGAAGGTCGCCTACATCGGGCGCTGCAGCTCCACAACACAAAATGTTATTGTAATGTAATTTCAACATGTGTTTTACATTTGTGATAGCTGGATGGAAAGTTAGTGCACACGATAGCCGTATTTTCAAGTTTGCTACTAGAAACCGAAAATATGGTTTTTCGTACCTTCCTCCTGGTATGTATATATAACAACTACATCTCGTTTTGTATTTCCACTGCTAATTGCCGCAACTGAACATATAAGTACTTCTTGGTCGACGCTGGATACCCCTTACAAAAAGAGTATATTAAGCCATATCCAGATACGATATATCATATCCCCGATTTTAAAAGATCAAGCGGAGTACCATGAGACAGAAAAGAATTATTTAAAAAAAAAAATTCCCAATGCCGCAACGGAACCAAAAAACAATCCGAAGCCGGAAAAAAAAAAAAGGTAAAATAACGAAAAAGCCCAACTAACAATTTCAGAAGCAAGTGCAAATAGTAGTGGTCACTATGACACTACATAACTTCATTCGACGACATCACTCCGGATTGGATGTAGAGTTTGTCGTGGTAGAAGAAGATTTACTGCAGATCCCAACTGAGCTTTTGAATTCCACGTGAGGCGCACCATATCACAGCCTGAAAAGGATTCACTAGAAGCACACACTCAAGATGGTGAAGGTGCATCGGAGATGACAGCTTTAAGAGAGCGAATAACAAGCGAGATTAGTCAATGATGAATGAGCCTGTCATGATTTTACAATCATTAAGTACAATAAGGAATCGCATTTTCATGAAGTAATGACTATAAATCATCTCTGTGTATTATAAGAAATACTTATATACTTCTTTTGAGGCTCAATTGAAGTATTTGATTTGTATGTGGTTGTGCACTTGGGTCAATGAAGTCAATTACAAATTATGGTGCATATTTGTTGATCTGTGCATATTTGCTTAAAAATTATATGAAGTCANTAGTAGTGGTCACTATGACACTACATAACTTCATTCGACGACATCACTCCGGATTGGATGTAGAGTTTGTCGTGGTAGAAGAAGATTTACTGCAGATCCCAACTGAAGCTTTTGAATTCCACGTGAGTGCCGGTCAACTTTTCGATTAAGGATGATGATTATTTGAAAATATGAATATGAAAATAATTTTTGAAATTTAATTTAATATAATAGATATATAATTTGAGTTTTAAAAGTAGTATGTTTTAATTTTGAAAAAATGAGATCGAATGGATCTCATTAGTCCAATAATTTGCATAATCGTTCATGACACCCTAAATACTACACATTCCAAGAGAAAAGTGTAGACCCCGATAATAGGCCTAATCCTACAAACTAAGAGATTTGTGACATTCATTTGGTCTGCGAACCTTTTATATATGACCCACAAATTCCCCTATTTAATACAAAGATTAAATAGAGTTTAATTTACCTGGGTTCCAAGTTTCCTATAGAGGCAAATCCCTATAGTTAATTACATCCCAAGTGACGAGAATCACTTGAGAAAACTCTCGATAATGATCAGTGGTTTTAGTCTTCAAGAATTCAAGGTTTAAGTTTTCACGGTAGGACGTGGAAAAAGGCAAGTGAGTGTGGCTCAAATAGGAACAGTTATTTCAGGAGCCCAAATAAAAGAAAAAGTAGGGGATGTCATAGATCCTGAGGAGAATCCCCAGTGACTTCCCAAACTATCCTACTGTGTGCTAAATTTTTAGAGATGATGTTATTTGATAGTTCAATCCTGTCAATTTTATTATTTAGGACTTACATTTACATAATACCTGATTATGCAAATAGTCCGCAGAGATAAGAGGGTTTACGTAGTGTCACACGACAACCTCGGAACCTAAGGCGAGTTAGGACTTATACTGCACAACATGGTTGTAAAAGAGCCTAAAAAGGGAGTGTGAGGATTTACGTCGCGCTAGGCGAACAACCTCGAAGTCCTATGAGTTATTATTATACTAGGAAGAGATAATGCTGAAGAAGATTCTCTTGTTGCTCGGTCTGAATTCCTCGCTGTACTACCCACAAAGTTTGCTCCAAGCTCCTGTCGTCGCGACGGCTCTAGAGTTTAAGTGTTTGGCATTTGGTGATTTGTGCTTCTCAGTTTTTATGTCAATATTTTGGTTTTGCATGCAGAATAGGCAGATTGCAGATAAATAAAATGTGCTTGAAAGGTAAAATGCAGTAAAGTAAAAAGTTGTAGATAAACTGTAAAAGCGTACCTAGGCATCTGTTACTGTTGTGTGATTAATATTGCGAGCGTAGTATGACTTGCAGCATATTTAAACATACTTGCAAGAAAAATAAATTAGGCAAGAAAACCCAACATGAAAGTCATAAAAACGAGTAGTAGAAATCATGAGCAAAAGAAACATGTAACCACATATGAAAGCTCAGGACTAGGTATAAGACATTGGTAAAAGTGAGGGCTCAGAGCTGGGCTGTGTGCTTCCCGACCTTGAGTAAGAGTTGCTAACTCGACAATCTACAGGAGGTAGTTCTTAACCTCAATCCAAGTGACTAACCATGGACTTTTATGAATTTTCATAGAAAAATTATTTGATTTTCATGCAAAAGCTGTTGTTTAAGTCTTTTTTTATGCAGAGTTCTTTTTAAGATGCAAAAGGGATGTTGTTTTATTTTCGTAAATATTTTGTAAAGTCGTAAAGTCCACAAGCTAGTCACTCTAATCGTGCTAGAATTACCGACAACCTAAGAGTGTCGGGGGCAACGAACCCACCAAGAATCGGCGAATAGTATCATGAGTCATTCCCTCTCCCTTATTGAAGATCCTTGAGGTAGAAGATACTATGTCGTCATCGCCCAGACTTATCCTAGTCCGATGATCCATATGTGGCGTTAAGAAATTTCCCCAATTGCCAGGAGGATTTAAATGTAATATTCAAGCTCAAATCCCGATGCACTAGGTTTCATTGTAGGTTAAGTCATTGGGGGAATTTCACTGTTGATTTAATTAAGGAAGCATGAACTACGCCTCGGTTCATCCTGGTGTCTAGTGTCTTGATCAGTTTGTGAATCAGGGTCAAGTGTCAAGTTTAGTTATTCATTCAAAAATTAAGTGGATGAACGCTCACCTAGGGTGTGCTCCTAAATCTAGGAAGACTATGCTGAGAATTAGGTGGATGGGCTCTCACCTAGGGTGTACTCCTAAAGTCTAGGAAGCTTATGCTGAGAATTAGGTGGTTGGACTCTCACATAGGGTGCACTCCTAAAGTCTAAGAAACCTATGCTGAGGGTTAGGTGAATAGATTCTCGCCTAAGGTGCACTCCTAAAGTCTAAAGTCTAGGAAGCCTATGCTGAGGGCTAGGTGAATGGACTCTCACCTAGGGTGTGCTCTTAAAATCTAGGAAGTCTATGCTGAGGGCTAGGTGAATCGACTCACCTAGGGTGTGCTCCTAAAACTCTAGGAAGCCTATTCTTTAACTTATGCTTAATGAAAGCTTTTTTTATATCTTCTAATTAATTAAATCATCAATCCTCATTTTTATGACTTAACCATGTAACAAAAATAACAAAACAAACGAAAAGAGAATGTTGACCTACTTCCAAAACTAACAAATCAGATGGGGAAATAGCAAGTGAATCAACCTAAAAGCGTTAAAAGTCTTTCAATAAATGTAGTTAAATAGACTCTCGAGAAGGGTGCTTAAATCTGTTCCAAAACAGTGTTTTGATTGGCTCAAAAGTCTCAGAGTTCAACATAAAAAGAAATGAGATCCAAAAGCCACAAGATACTACGAAAAGTGCATCCCAAAAGTCACAAAATTGAACAAAAAAAAAATGCAACACACAAGCCACCAAGCGGACCCAAGAAAGTACAGCAAAACAAGCCCCTTAACAGTCCCCAAAATATCATTTAAAGGCTTCAAAATTAGTGTTTAACGGCTCCAAGATCAGCCCACAAAAGCACCACAAAACTGTACATAAATTGCCCCAAATCGACCCACAAAGCACCCGAAAATAGTGCCAAAACGGTGTCCAAGCTGCTCCAAAACCAGCCCACAAAACACCCCAAAACAGCCCTTAAACTCCCCTCAAAACAGTGTCCAAAACCTCTCAAAATCAGCCAACAAACGCAACCCAAAACGATGCCCAAACAGTGTGTAATTAACTCAAGAAAAGAAGTTTACAGTCTCCTAGATTGCAGCAAAATCAGCCCAAAACAGTCCCCAAAATATCATTTAATTACCCTCCAAACAACATTAAAACAACAAGTAAAGTCCCTCAAAATCAGCATTTAAATGGGACAAAAAGCCCCCAAAAAAAGTAGATGATCAACACCCGGGTGGCATATAAAGC
>NEWO01000577.1:131979-148326 GCA_003013225.1 Phalaenopsis aphrodite
TTAAAGATGATAAGCAGAGTTTATTGAGTACGAAATAAATAACCTGAGAATATATTGATTCTGTATCGATGAAAAGCTTGAAATATCAAATTCTCCACTTAGCTTCTCACTTTCTTCTTCCAAATTAGAATTAACTTTACAATTCCAGATTTCCTTTACGTAAACTTGCTGGCGGGAGCCGGGGAGCAGTTCGACGGCAAGGAAGCACCTACGACGAAGAAGCTGCGAGGGAAAGGCATACGTTCGGCTAGCAATTCGGACGAGAAGAGCGTGAGATGAAGAGGTTAGGGCATCGTGAGTGTCGTTTTGCTCAAGGAAGGGCCGAACAAAAGCTTCGGTGGAGATGGAGAGCGATGGGTAGAAGTTCGGCGTGGGGAAGAAGCGCGGCAGATGCTTCGATCCAGAGCTGCGATCGAGTCGCAGAGAGGAGCGGGGAGGAGATCGCGCGAGGAATAGCCGAGCGGAGCTTGGATTTCGGTGCAGAGAAGCGTGGCGTGCAAGGGAGCTTCGGTGCGGGGCTTCGACGAGCAAAAGTTCTCGGTCGAAAGGAAACTGGGTTTCGAACTGGAGGAGATGGTGTCGAGCGGGAGAGGAGCTGACGAGAATTTCAGTGGCGAGGGAGAGAGGGGTTTCGGTGCAGAGGAGAATGGACGAGCGGGGGACAAAGAGGGGGTTGAATCTCGTCGTCAAAGGAGGATTTGTGTCCAAGAGCTCAGCGGGATCTTGTATTCGAGGAATTCAAAATGACTGTTATCCGATAATGGACGGGTAATTGATGAATTTCCAACGGGGGAGGAGTTTTATTTGGCTATAATAACTCTTAATTAAATTTCATTAAGGCTGATTATATGATTCGATTGAAATTTGAAATCTGAAATCTGAAATTGTTTAGCCTGTGATAAGCCCGAGTCCAGCCCGAATTGCACTTGAGCTGAGCTCGAACCCGTGCCACGTTAAATAAAAAAAGTGCATTGATATCTGTGCTAGTCGCTCGCGCGCAAAACTATAACAAAACGAATGTCCCTCCTAGCTAAAATTGACGTTCCGGACGCGTCGGTGCGATCCATTTCGTCATCCAGGGTCGTCCGGACGAGTTCGCCGGCAGGCGAGTCGATTTAAGCAAAAATTGTGTGGAGTGCGATGCGTGCGCGGAATTTTGGCGTTCGCGAGTAATCGAGTCACAAATGGTTCACCTAAGGCTGTTTGATCCTATAGGAACTCAATTTCGGGCTCTCAACATGTTGGTCCTTAGCCCTTGGAACTAAAAGTTGAGTGCTTCAAACAACTCATGCGAGTTCTTCACAAAAATGAGTCAAGAAGTGACTTGAGTTCTACGGGAGGTGGGCTCCATTGCTAGTCCGCTAGGATTGTCAATAAGAACTCCTAAAGATAGATCCTAGGTTCTAAGAGTAGGAGACTAAAACCTCACTAAAAATGAGGTCAACAGTGAGACGCACCATACCACAGCCTGAAAAGGACTCACTGGAAGCACACACTCAACATTGTGAAGGTGCATCGGAGATGACAGCATTGAGAGAGCGAATAACATGCGAGATTACTCAATGATGAATGAGCTTGTAATGTTTTTACAATCATTAAGTACAATAAGGAATCACATTTTCATGAAGTAATGACTATAAGTCATCTCTGTGTATTATAAGAAATACTTATATACTTCTTTTAAGGCTCAATTGAAGTATTTGATTTATATGTGGTTGTGCACTTGGGTCAATGAAGTCAATTACAAATTATGGTGCATATTTGTTGATCTGTGCATATTTGCTTAAAAATTATATGAAGTCAATTACCTTATACGTTTTACAATCCCAATGAAAAGCTTCCTTGCATCCAGTGAAATGTCTATTGGTATGAAATGATGCATATATTGAAATGAAAGTTTATTTGCGACATGCACATCAATAGGTTGTCACATACGAATATGAAAATACATGAGCTTTATTGGGGCAACTGGAGATTCATACATAGCTCCTCAAACAAAAATTACATGCATGTTGCAAAATTTTCTTTTTTTGGGAGTTTTGTTGACTTCTTAATTTCGAGAATTGGCTACATGCATGTGCTTATTCTTTTAATTGCAACGATTAGTTTACATTTCATGTGGTGCTTATTCTTATAAGCTGGCGGTTGTGAATATTTCTTATAAGCTGGCAATTGTGAATATTTCTTATAATGTGGCAGTTGTGAATTTTCTAGAATATTTGGAGTTCTTCCATTTTAAGGGCAGCTTGGATGGCCCATGTCTTTAAGAGCAACATGTCACCTCCCAAAAGAGCTCTTAGAGGTGGTGGACAGCCCAAGACTTAAATACTGTTTTTCGGTCCTACACATAGCCGATGTGGGACTTTTTGTCCGTGACATTCTCCTCCACTCAAACACGCGACGCCCTTGTCACGAATCGGCTCCATCGAGGGTCTCGCTGGACCATGGAGAGTCCACACACATGACAGGCAGTAATCTACTCTGATACTACTTGTCACCTCCCAAAGAGCTCTTAGGGTGGTGGGCAGCCCAAGACTTATAAATACTGTTTTTCGGCCCTACACCTAGCCGATGTGGGACTTTTTGTCCGTGACAAACAGCTGCTATAAATAGCCTGCTGTGTGCAGTTATAATGGATCTAATACATGTCAAATGCAATAGAATGAAATTTTATTTCAATTGCCTGCTATGATGATGACGAGATTATGAATGCAATATTTTCACCTTTATGTTGTTATGATGTCTCCTATGTTTTATATGATTTTGGTTTAGAAGCATCTCAGTTGCATGGGGATCTTGCTTTAATGATATCTTGCCTGGCATTGTGAGTAATCTGTCTAATCTACAACACATTAGTGCTAACAACGAGAATGCTTACAGAGTTGGGGATTTGAAACGTATGGGCAGTACAGATTTTAAAAAAACTCATCAAGAGTATTACAATATTAGTGGTACTATTGTGTGGCAATGTCTGTAAATGCATAGTTGTGTGACTCCCTGAATGGCAATAATTTTGTTCCGCGCCTATTATTTTTTAGGTATTAGATATGTTAATGCATAAGAATTGTGTGGTAATGTCTGTAAGGCTAGTATTTACTGCACTTGAGATGGAGAACCGATGAAAACTTTTTTTTTTTTTTTTTTCTTGATCTTTTAGTTCGGCAAGCAATTGAGATGGGGCTTCGGGCATTGGATTGTATTGCAGGGAGCTATTATATATTCTTTCAAAGGCTTATTTGGTAGTTTTGCAAATGCTTCTGTTACGCATATTTATGCATATTGGAAATGCCCATTGAAAGTAATATTAAAATGAGAAGCTTTTATGTTGCTGCTTGAGGAGAGTTGACTCAGGAAGCATTCGAAATAGATGCCTGAACCAATTATGCACTGCTAACACTGTCCATTGAAAGTATAATTGATATCAAAGGGTATTGGGGTCAGCAACTTCATTCTTGTTGAGATGGTTGGCACCTGCTATCCTATTCTAATTGATCACACATTGGTATTTCTTACTTTCAATGATACTCTTTGTGAGTAATGATGAAATGGTGGTATGTTACTTACAATGAATGGGATTCACAGTCCCTACTGATATTTTACTTTAATTTGGAAAGTTGCCCACATTGGTATTTATTCATTTCATTTTGGAAAGTTGCTCAAGCACTCTAGAAAATTGGCTAGCCACACTTTTTTAAATTTGTTGCCTGCATGAAAGTGAATATGAANTGTGTGCAGTTATAATGGATCTAATACATGTCAAATGCAATAGAATGAAATTTTATTTCAATTGCCTGCTATGATGATGACGAGATTATGAATGCAATATTTTCACCTTTATGTTGTTATGATGTCTCCTATGTTTTATATGATTTTGGTTTAGAAGCATCTCAGTTGCATGGGGATCTTGCTTTAATGATATCTTGCCTGGCATTGTGAGTAATCTGTCTAATCTACAACACATTAGTGCTAACAACGAGAATGCTTACAGAGTTGGGGATTTGAAACGTATGGGCAGTACAGATTTTAAAAAAACTCATCAAGAGTATTACAATATTAGTGGTACTATTGTGTGGCAATGTCTGTAAATGCATAGTTGTGTGACTCCCTGAATGGCAATAATTTTGTTCCGCGCCTATTATTTTTTAGGTATTAGATATGTTAATGCATAAGAATTGTGTGGTAATGTCTGTAAGGCTAGTATTTACTGCACTTGAGATGGAGAACCGATGAAAACTTTTTTTTTTTTTTTTTTCTTGATCTTTTAGTTCGGCAAGCAATTGAGATGGGGCTTCGGGCATTGGATTGTATTGCAGGGAGCTATTATATATTCTTTCAAAGGCTTATTTGGTAGTTTTGCAAATGCTTCTGTTACGCATATTTATGCATATTGGAAATGCCCATTGAAAGTAATATTAAAATGAGAAGCTTTTATGTTGCTGCTTGAGGAGAGTTGACTCAGGAAGCATTCGAAATAGATGCCTGAACCAATTATGCACTGCTAACACTGTCCATTGAAAGTATAATTGATATCAAAGGGTATTGGGGTCAGCAACTTCATTCTTGTTGAGATGGTTGGCACCTGCTATCCTATTCTAATTGATCACACATTGGTATTTCTTACTTTCAATGATACTCTTTGTGAGTAATGATGAAATGGTGGTATGTTACTTACAATGAATGGGATTCACAGTCCCTACTGATATTTTACTTTAATTTGGAAAGTTGCCCACATTGGTATTTATTCATTTCATTTTGGAAAGTTGCTCAAGCACCCTAGAAAATTGGCTAGTCACACTTTTTTAAATTTGTTGCCTGCATGAAAGTGAATATGAAATTGGATGATCACTTTTCTAGCTTGGTGTAGCGCCTATGGTTTGATTTTTTGGTGGTGATGGATGAATACCCAACCTGCAGTCATTGTCTTGTTTGATTCAGAATAGTGAATAGTTCCATCAGGAACAGTAAATGCATAAGGGTAGTCTGTATTGGATTCAGATAAGAACAGTGTTTTTGCATAAACTTTTATAATATGCCGAAGTTAAAGCCAACTTTGTCCAAGCCAAACTTTTTGGATAGAATTTTGTTTGCAGATGCCTTGTTTTGTGTTCTGTAGGCCACTTACCTTTTTGTCTACTTTTGATTATACGACATCAAATATTCCCTGCTGCTCTTGCTTATTTGGTTACAGGTGGTATGAATATTTCGTGACATCAACTTTTGAATATTTCTTGCTATTTTGTTGGTTGAGCACCCATTGTATCCTTAGTTTCACTGTCAACTAAAGATGTAATTTTTTCTTGTGTTGAAGTTTTTGATGAATGCCTGGGGTAGGCTTGGTTATTGCCACATATTTAGCTCGTGCAGTGATGAAATAGTTAACTTGGAGGAGGGTCTCCTAGTATTTATTTGCTTTGTAGGGAACTATGACAAACTTTTTTACATGCCCCATTTGATTGCTGCACACTTCGGTGCTTTTCATTCGTAGTGCCATTGAAATTGTGCTTTTCATAACCTGCCAACTGCGGAGCAACTTGGATGGCTACAAAACTTGGTTGACGGCAATCGTTGTCTGCACACTTTGATAAGTAGATTTTCTTTATTTCCTATATTTTTTTTACTTATATATTCTCTTTTTAGGAGTTTCTTGGCTTACTAAACTCTTCAATATTATTTTAAAAACTAAAAAAATGTTCAAGGAGTGTAGGAAGAGTATTTTGGTATTCAGTTTTAAAAATAAAGGGGATGCACAAGAATGTGCAAATTATAAAGAAATTAAGTTGATGTGTCATAATTTAAAGTTATGGGAGAGGATAATTGAACATAGGTTAAGACGCATTACAAATTTTTCTCATAATTAATTTGGATTTATGGCGGGCAGGATTTTACTATGGAGGCTATGCATTTATTGAGAGGTTTGATGGAGAAGTTTAGAGATAATAAGGAGAATCTACATTTGATTTTTATTGATTTAGAAAAAGCTTACGATAAGGTGTCAAGAGATATCCTTTGGAGAGTTCATAAGAAGAAAGGTGTTGATATGACTTATATTCAAGTCATTAAAAATATGTATACTAGAGTTGTTACTTGTGTTCAAATGAAGGAGGAATGACCAAATATTTTGCTATTTCTGTTGGATTACTTCAGGGATTGGCTTTAAGCTCATATATTTTTGCTTTAGTTATGAATGGTCTTATTAGACATTTACATGAGGATGTACCTTGGCGTATGTTTTTTGCTGGTGATATCCTTCTCGTGGATAAAATGAGAGAAAAAATCCAGGAAAAACTTGAATTATGGAGGTCTACATTGGAGTCTAAAGACCTTCATTTAAGTAGAACTAAAACTGAATACATGGAATGTAATTTTAGTAGTAGAAGTAGCTCTAGTGACAGAAGTGTGACTTTGCGTGATCAAATTATTAAAAGGTATGATCGATTTGGATATCTTGGGTCCCTTGTTCATAGCGATGGTGATATAGATGGGAATGTTAATAGTCGAATTCAAGTTGGTTGGTTGAAGTGAAGGAATGCTTTGGGTCTATTGTGTGATAGAAAAGTACTGCTTAGATTGAAAGGAAAATTTTATAAGACAGTGAGACCTGCAATGCTCTATGGCGTTGAATGTTGGTCTTTAAAAGAGAAGCATAATAATAAGTTAAGTGTTGCCGAGATGAGAATGATTAGGTGGATGAGTGGCTTTATACTTAGAGACAAAATGCGAAATGATTATATTCATGACAGGGTTAGTGTAGCTCCAGTGACGGACAAAATTAAAGAAAGTCGTCTTAGATGGTTTGGTCACATTAAAAGTTGACCACCTGATGATCCGATTAGGAGAGTAGATGTTTTAGATTCGACTTGTGTTAAGAAAGGCAGAGGTAAACCTAGGAAGACTTGGGCTTATTGTATAAAAAAATGATCTAAAATTTCCTAGAACTAAATGAAAATATGAGACTAAATAGGACGCAAAGGAGAAAAAAGGATTCATGTAGCTGACCCCACGTAGTGGGATTAAGGCTTTGTTGTTGTTGTTGTATATTCTCTTTTTAATAATTACAGGACGATGAGCTCCCAGTATTCAGGGAAGTCTGGGCAAGCGATGTGCCGCTGCGGAATGCTGTCCTTGCTACTCACGTCACGTCGGAAACATAGCTACGGACGGCAGTTCTATAGGTGCCCGAGGTGGAAACACGGACCGAACGACTGCAGTTTCTTCAGATGAGCAAACAACCCTTCCGATTTTACGTTATCCCAATTGGACAACATTGCACGGGGTTCGACGGTGTTTCTTCAGCTCTTCCAGCATATTTTCTTCTGTTTGAGTTTACTTTCTTCTTATTATCTCTCTTGAAAGATTTCTTTGTTTCACCTACATTTTTAATGTTCCTATAATATTAAAAAAATTATATCAAATGACAAAATATTAATACTATCATTTTTAAAATATATTACATTTTTTTAAATATAATTAAATATATATAAATATAAAAATTAAATTTTATTTGTTAGATAGGACGCAATAGAAAAAAGTATTCATGTAGCTTATATATTTTAAGTTTGGCGACATGTAATTTAGTTAATAAATTAAATTTAAATTAATTTATTTTAAAATTAGTGTAAAATGTAAATTATTGATTATAATTTATGTTCATATAATTTAAAAATAATTTTTTGAAAATTAAAATTTATAATGTATGGATGATCTTTTATTTACAAAAAGCTTCAAATCAGTTATTTTCTAAACGCAAAAACCAAACAGCTGAACAGTTTATCTAGAACAGAGGCAAACTGGTAATTTATCCAGGATCAGTTGTTTTCCAAACGCACAGACCAAATAGCCACTCAACTTATCCAGGTCAGCTGTTAATCAACAGATTATCATGATAAGCTGCAACTGACCCAATAAGACTCTAAAAGTGGGTATGTCTAATTTCATGGGTCTCCCAAACATTTTTGCCCCAATTGAATAAATGAACTAATGGTTGAAAAGATGCAATTTAAGCCCAGGTAACTTAAACCAAATTGGTACTGTAGATGGTTCTTGGTTTAGATCAAATTCAGAAGACCACTTGAGCAACTTTATAGTTTTTTCCTTCGATGGTGAGGAATTTCCACAACAAAATCCTAGTATAGTCTTCGTCTGTATTCAAATGTATCATCACTTGTCTCCCTATCAAAGAGACTCACCTTCCATTGTCTTATAAGTTTGAGATCCTTAAAAGCTTTGCGAATAACCTCCATTATGGGATGTCCTAACTAAAATTTCTTAATGAATGTGAATTTGCATTTTTTAATTAGAGTTGAGACTTCGAGATCTGAAAAAATAAGAGCGGCCTACAGTATCAATGTTAAAATATTTTTTAGAGAAATTTTAGTTAGGACATCACTTGAGTAACTACATCGATTTTTCTGCAATGATAAGATAATTTTTTAGAGAAAATCCAAACGTTGACTTTAGACATGGTTAACTGAATCAACACGTCTCTGATACACCGAAAATATATGTATTTTTAGACCCATTTTTTTACTTATTTTTGGTGATATTGCACCTTAATGGAAAGTATTTTGATATTTTCTTGCAAGTTGTTCATTTTTAGGACTTAAAGCAAAAAGGAAGCAAAAAATGATAGAATTTGGAGTCAAATGACGTTTTTGAAATACTCCGCGCCGACCGCGCCAAAGGCAGCGCCGAGTACTTCTTTAGAAACGTTTTGGAGTGAAAAGGAGTCCATTTCCTACGACCCCAAATAAAGCTCAAGGTCGGTTTTCCAAGAGGTGCCTCCAAAAACTCTTCAAAAATCGTTCAAATACATCGAACCTTCTAGAAACGGGGGCTGAAACGTCTTTTGCATCGTCCGCGTTAAGTAAAAATTTAAGTTGTTCTATTGTTCAGAAAAAGCTTCCTGAAAAATTAAAAGAACTGCTAGTTTTACTATACCTTGTGCAATTGGTGAAAAGTTTTATGGAAAAACATTACGTGATTTAGGAGAGAGTATCAATCTTATGCCGTTATCGATCTTTAAACGTTTAGATTTGGGAGAAATTTCTCCTACTACTGTAACTCTTTAGTCAGCTGATCGATCAATAACTTATCCAAAAGGAGTTATAGAGGATGTACTAGTAAAAATGAATAAATTTATTTTCCCTGTAGACTTTAAAGGATTGGATATGGAGGAAGATAAATAGATTCCTATTATTTTAGCAAGACCATTTCTTACAACAGGAAGAGTTGTAATAAATGTGCGAAAAGGAGAAGTAATAATGAGAGTTAATAATCAAGAAGTAAAATTTAATATAGCAAAAGCTATGAAATATCCTGCAATAGAAAAAGATAATGAATGTTTAAGGATGTAAGTAGTTGATTATCTGCATAATGAACAATTTAAGAATGACTATGAAGATAAATTAAAGCAAGGAGAAATTTTTGAGAATGAAGATAAAATAAAAGAAGAATATTTGGATTATATTCAGGGCAAATTTAAAAAGTTAAACTTGTTGGAAAACGATAGTAAAAAATCTTATTCCTTCAAGTATTAAATCACCTGAACTTGAATTAAAGATATTACATGTCCATTTAAAGTATGTATTTTTAGGAGTCATCTACTTTGTCAGTTATTATATTTTCTGAGTTGACTGAAATTTAAGAACAAAAGTTGATAGAAATATTGAACAAGTATAAAAAGGCTTTTCGATGGACTTTAGCAGATATTAAAGGAATTAGTCATTCAATTTATATGCACAGAATATTATTATATGACCAATTTGAACCTAAAGCTGATCTTCAGAAAAGATTAAACTCAATAACGAAAAAAGTTAAAAAAGAGATTTTAAAATAGTTAGATACTGGAATTATATATCTTATTTCAGAGTGTGGGTAAGCCTAATTCACTGTGTTCCGAAGAAAGGAGTGACTGTTAAAGAAAACGTAAAAAATTAACTAATACCAATAAAGCAAGTTACTGGTTGGCGAATTTGTACTGACTATAGAAAGTTAAATATGACCACCAGAAAAGATCACTTTCTTTTACCCTTTTCTAGACCAAATGTTGAATAGATTGGCTGGGAATAAATATTATTATTTTTAGATGAATATACCTGTTATCATAAAATTTCAATTGCTCTAGAGGATCAAGAGAAAATAACATTTACAAGACCATATGGAACATTTGATATTCATAGAATGTCTTTTGGACTATGCAATGCACCTGCAACATTTCAAAGATGCATGATATCAATTTTTAGCAATTTTATAGAACATGGAATGGAAGTATTTATGGATGATTTTTCTGTATTTGGGACTTCGTTTAAGTTATGTCTTAATAATTTAGAAAAGTTCTAGAAGTATGTGAAAAAGTCAAACTAATATTAAATTGGGAAAAATGTCAATTTATGGTTGCAGGAGGTATTGTGCTTGGATATAAAATTTCTGAAAAAGGCATAGAGGTAGATCCTGCAAAAATCCAAGTTATAGAAAAATTACTACCACCCACTAATATTAAAGGGATGATAAGTTTTCTAGGACATGCTAGTTTTTACAGGCGTTAAATAAAAAATTGTTCAAAAATAACTAAGCTGTTATGCCAACTTTTAGAAAAAGATAAGAAATTTGATTTTTATGAAGAAAATATAAAAACATTTGAGTTATTAAAGAAAAAATTAGTCACTGCACCTATAATAATACCACCTGACTGGGAAAAATTATTTGAAATAATGTGCAAAGCTAGTGATTATGTTATTGGGTTGTATTAGGACAAAGGCACGACAGAGTTTTTAAAGTTATATATTATGCTAGTAAGACTTTAAATGATGCTCAAATTAATTATACTACTACTGAAAGAGAGTTATTAGCTATTGTTTATGCCTTGGATAAATTTAAACTTTATTTAATTGGAACTAAATGTATAAGATACAAATCATTTTGTTATTAAATACTTGATGCAAAAGGAGGATGCTAAACTAAGATTAATGAGATGGATACTTCTATTGCAAGAGTTTGATTTTACCATGATTGATAGAAAGAGAAATGATAATCAAATACCTGATCATTTGCTTATGATTAAAATAAAAATATTAACTAATTTTACAAATGAAATTTTAGAAACTTTCTTAATGAACAGTTATAGAGTATTGATAAAATGAATGTACCGTGGTATGATGATATAGTGAATTATATTATAAGTGATATTTTACCAACGGATATGAAAAATTCACAATTAAAGAAATTTATATATGATTCAAAAGACTATTTTTGGGATGACCTATATTTGTATAAACAATGTAAATATCTAATTGTTAGAAGATGTGTGCTTATGAAGAAACTCAACAGATATATGGAAGATGTCATGATTTTGAATTTGGAGGACATTTTGGAACAAATAGAACTGCATATAATATTTTGCAAGCTGAATTTTATTTGCCTACAATTTTTAAAGATGTTCAAAAATATATTAAAATGTGCGATAGATGTCAATGAGTATCAAATATTTTTTAAAAAAACTGAAATGTCTCTAAATTACATATTGGAAGTTGAAATTTTTTATGTGTGAGGATTAGAATTTATGAGACCATTCATGCTTTCATTTGGAAAATTATATATATTACTTGTTGTTGATTATATGTCCAACTGGATTTAAGCTATTGTTGTACCCAGATGCGATGCTCGGAGTGTTTCTAAATTTTAAATTAAAAATATTTTTACAAGATATGAAATATGCCGAGAGTAATTATTACTGATTGAGGATCTAATTTTAAAAATAAGAGAATCCAAAAATTAATTAAAAATATGATATTATGTATAGATTTTTTACTGCTTATCATCCTCAGACTAACGGTCAAATAGAGATATTAAATCGTGAAATTAAACATATTTTAGAAAAATCTGTAAATCCTTATAAATTAGATTGGTCTGCTAGACTAGATACTGCATTGTGGGCATATAAAACTGTTTATAAGACTCTTATAGGAATATTCCCATATAGACTGATATTTGAAAAAACATACCACTTACCAGTAGAATTAAAGCATAAAGCATTTTGGGCTATTAAGGGATTTAATTTTAATCTAAAAGATGTTGGGGAAAAAAGATTATTGCAACTCAATGAACATGAGGAAATAAGAAATTAAGCATATGATAATGCAAAAATCTATAAAGAAAAAATGAAAATATGGCATGATTGAATGATTATTCAGAAGAAATTTGAACCTGGACAAGAAGTTCTGTTATATAATACAAGATTGAGATTATTTTCAGGAAAACTGAAATTCCAGATGGTTGGGACCATTTAAAGTGATTAAAGTTTATCATTATGGAACTGTTGTTATTAAAGATTCTGACACTGGAAAGATATTTAAAGTTAATGGATATCGTCTGAAACATTATTATGAAGGGCACATACCTCAATTTAAATAAGTTTTGATGTTAAGTTAACCCAACTAAACAAATGGTGTGTCAAACTAACGACGTTAAACCAAGCGCTTTCTGGGAGGCAACCTATACTTATATGTCTATGCATTATTATTTTGTTTGATAAGTGTTTTATATATTAGTAGATAATAATCCCACACAATTGTATTTATTATAAATTAAAATATTGGTATTGGAGAAAAAGTTAGAATTAAATTGAACGAAAAATGAAAGTCGTAAAATTTTGGTCACTGGCGCCGACAGCGCTAGAATGGGCGCCGAAGGCGCCCAAGAAAACGGACCTCAGCGCCAATCAGGAGCGCCGACAGTGTCGAGAGCGATTTGACAGTTCAAATGGCTTTTGGTGGACTTAGGCGGGATTTCGCTTCATAATAACCGTCAGGAGGTGTTTTTAAAGTCCTAAAAACTTCCTATGGTGCCTAGAAACTTCCTATTTTCGGATTACATGGCTTCTAATTCCAGAAAATACTTCAAGGTAAGAATTTTTCGTTAAACGAAAATTTATTAATTTCGACGCGCAAAGATTATACGATAAAGTTATTACAAAGAAGATATTGATCAAGGAGAGAGAATTTGTTAATCATGGATTAATTAATCCAAGTGCTCCGGTTGACAAGATCATTTTGCAAAGGCGATGGGAAATTCTGTGTTATACTACCACTGCAGTTGTTATGCCTGTAGTAAAAGAGTTCTATGCAAATCTACATGGAATTACCGAAGGAGTTGTCTTCATACGAGGTAAGGTTATACCATTTACTTCTGCGAGGATCAATGAATTGTATATGATAGAAAATGTTTCAATCTATCATTATAGAAATTTCATTTCTACGCGAAATTTGATGCAAGATGTTTATAATTTTCTTATGGATGAAAGTGATATGTGGGAAGTACGAGATGAAGGATATATTAGTTTTCCTGCTTCATCACTTAATCCAATTTCGAAACAGTGACATTTCTTTATTTATGCAAAATTACTCCCTACCATGAAGATTAATAGAGTCACCAAGGAAAGTGTTATTTTAAACTACTGTATTCAAATGGAAAAACCTATTGATATAGGATCAATCATATTTCAATATGTTATGAGTATCATTATGAATGGGTCAATTTATGAACTTAGGCATTCTTCTACAATTTTTCTGATTTGCAGTCAATCTCAAGTGTCATATGAAAGTTGGGAAAATGTTTTACTACCATGGGAGCCCATGATCTCTATGATCAATATGTTGGTAATGGAAATGAAGCACTAAATTTTATTATGGATTATTCTTCACATGCTTCAACTTCATGAATACTACCAACAGTAGGAAATTCGCTTACTTTGGAGAAGAAATTGAAGAAAATTAAAAAGAAACTTCAGAGTATTATGATGTAGTGGGAGATCTTAAGCACCTTTTTGACCACCTTGATTGGAGAATGAAAGAAAATTTTGATCATACTGGAACTTTTGAAACAGGATTAGTTCGGATATTTAAAGAAAATGGGTGGTTTGAAGAAAATTCGACAGATCAATTCTCGTAACGTTCCTTCTACAACTGATATGTTCATTATCAATCCTTGGAGATATTAGAGGAGGTGAAAGTACTGAAGATGAAGTGGAATGACTAAGACTTTAGATTCTCTACTTTCTTAAGAATATTAATGTATTTGATGTAATTGTGTGGATTTGATTTGATTTGGTTTGGTTTTTTTTTTTTGCTTTAAAATTCTGAACTTTGATTATGTGTATAGTTTTGTGTCAGCGTTTAGTGCTGTGGTTTGATTTCGACGCTGATTTATAATTAGTTTGTTTAATATGCGTGAATGTGTAATTTGTGAAATGTGTTTGTAAAAAGTGTATTTTTATATATAAAAGTTAGGTTGTTGTTGTTTGTGAAAATGATTGTTTGTGAATGTTTATTTGTGAATTATTGTTAGATAAAAATTTGTGTTTAAAAATACAAATAAATTTTGGAGTAAATTAAAAGGAAATTGAAATTTTGAAAAAATCAAAATAGTGAATTTTGGGCCTACAGCGCCGACGGCGCCTTCGAACCGAGAGCAGTAATAACCCTTTTAATTCGCAATTTTCACCGCAAAACCTCCATTTTTACCCCTAAAGTCACCTTCAACCTTCCGTTTTCACGCATAAGGCTTGATTTTGGACGGATTTGAGGCGATTTAAAGGCAAAGGAACTTTGGATTTCCTTTTCACTATGTAAGAGCTACACTTTAAAGTAAAAATGCTTTGGTAAAAAACTTTTACTTAGTGGATTTAAGTTTAAAGTGTTTTACATTTTGATTTTTGGAATTTTGGAATTTATTCGAATTTTTATCAAATTTTTCTAGATTTCCTATGGCACCTAGATCGAGCAAAAGAAAAATAGAATATAAAGAGCAAAACTTTGTTAGCTTTAAAGCTAGTGCTCGATTTCATAATCTTCGAGAAAATAAGAAATTGATTCCAGATCGAGGTTTCAAAAATTCGGGAGGAGAAGTTGAACGATTGATTATCGCTCGACAGTGGGAAAACTTCTGTTATTTTATTGTCGATGTGATAGCTAGGATAGTTATGGAATTTTATGCCAACTTTCCGGAGGCTTCTGATGATTTTGTTTATGTTCGAAGAAAAAGGGTGGAGTGTAATCCAAGAAAAATAAATGAGTTTTATCAGTTATAAGATATTTATAGATGTCAGTATCATTCATTCTCTGTTACAAATGGGCCTTAGATGATGTTATTTCTTTTCTGACTGGTGACAAAAGGGCTTGGAAAGTAAAGAATGAAGTTAAAGTCAATTTTCTCCTTTCTATGTTAAATGTAGTATCTAAGGTCTGGCATTATTTTATTTCTGTGAGGATGATTCCAACAAACCATCATAGTAAAATGACCAAGGATAGAGCCATCCTGAACTACTCTATTCAGCAAGTGATGGATATAAATGTAAGCTCTATCATTTATATGAACATTCGATCAACTGCTTTGGGAGAGACCACTAGTGGATTGACACACCCTGCTCTCATTTATGCATTTTGTGAACATGCAGGAGTTGATTTCAGACCTGATGAGAAAAGGATTGAGCCTCAGAGACTGATTGGGCCTGCAAACATTAAGACTTATGAGTCTCATATTGATTGAAGATCTGAAAGTAAGGCTGAGGATATTCCTTCTACTTCTAGGACGCCTACTTTTAGTGAGCCTACTTCAAGTGACCCCAGTAACAGGGAGTTATTGCACCAGATGATGATTCAGCATGGAGATATTTTGAAGATGGATCATAGGATGCAGAACAGGGAGGCCAGAAATGCTCATACAGATGATTTGATTTGCCAGAAGTTTCAATATGATGCTGCTTATGATGATGCTTTAGTGAAATACCTGAGGGATGATCATACAGTTCAGTTCCCTATTCACCAAGTTTATACTCCATATCAACAGCAGAAGTTAAATGTTAATGATGAAGAAGATGATGACTCATCTTTTTGTTTGTTTGTTTGTTTGTGTTGTACTTTGTGATTGCATTGTTTGTTTTGTGATATTGTTGAGACTGTTGTTATGTTGTAATGTGAAACTGTAATGTGTAAAACTGTTTTCATTTTTAGAATTTAATTTAGTTATGTTGTTAGTTTCAGCACTGTTATATGTATTGTAATAAACAATTTTTCAAGAAATTTTATATATATTACGTACAATTTAATGTTTTAAGCTTTGTAATTTTTCATATTAGCACCTGCAGTATTTCAGAATTTATTTATAAAAATCAGAATATTCAACAGGTATGAATTTTCTTTATGTATTTAATGTTTCCTTTCACCATTTTATTTTTAAAGTTCTTCATGTAAATCTTTTTAAAAAAATGTAAGTTCGGGGGGGAGAAAAATTATTTTAAAAAAGAAAAGAGAGAATTTAATTTTATTTGTCATCACTTAACTATATTTTTAAAAA
>NEWO01000577.1:148594-163439 GCA_003013225.1 Phalaenopsis aphrodite
CTATCCAGATATAGTAATCCTCATATGCATAAAAAAAATGAGAAGAAGAAAAAAAAAAAAAAGGGGATAAAAAATGATCCTGAAAAGTAAAGAAAAAAGAAAAAAGATGAATAGAGAAGCTTGAAGAGATGCCTAATTAAAAAGTGGTTTCACATGAATCAACTTAAGGAAAAATACTTGACAAATTTTCTAAACTTTTTACTTGAGTATTAACTTAATGATTAATAAAATTTTACGAAGTTCTTTTTCATATGAATTTTCTAAATAACTTTAATATGTCAAATTGCAATTTTTCTTGAAAGAAATAGAGGATCAAAAATCTTAGACTTAATTACTGAGTATCTTAACACCTTTAGTATTAGCTTGATTTGTTTTAAATTTTTCTTAAGTTATACTATTATGTTTAGAGAAATTAAATATGGAAGTCTATAAGTTAAATTCTTTACCATAAGTCATACTTTTATGTAGTAGAGTTACTTGAGGAGAAGTAACATGTAAGTTTGAGAGATTTTGATACACCGAAAATACATGCATTTTTAGACCCATATTTTATACTTATTTTTTGTGATATCACACCTTAATGGAAGATATTTTGATGTTTTCTTGCAGGTTGTTGATTTTTAGGACTTGAAGCAAAAAAGACGAAATTTGGAGTCAAAATGACGTTTTTGAAGTACTCCGCGCCGACCGCGCCAAGAGCAGTGCTGACGGCGCAGAACAACTGAAATTTTTACTCAGCGTCGACGGCGCCAAAGGCGGTTCAGCCCCCATTTCTAGAAGGTTAGATGTATTTGGACGATTTTTTAAGAGTTTTTGGAGGCACCTCTTGGAGAACCGACCTTAGACTGTATTTGGGGCCGAAATTCATCAGGAAATGAACTCATTTTCACTCCAAAACGCTCCACCACGCTCCATTTTCGTCCATTAGTGATTTTTCTTTTATAGTTTAGAGTTTGTGTGATGAGACTTAGTGTGAAATTTTCTGTAAGAATGTTGGAAAATGAGAGAAGTGAGATATTTTCTTCCTGTATTTCTAAGGAAAGGCTACAAGGGATTTGCTTTGAGAAATAGTTTCAGATAAGCTTTGTTTGTTTATTAGTGTTGTATGAATTTTCTTTTATATATAAAATTTGCGTTTTGTTGTGTCTTTCTCATGAAATCTTAGTAGTTTCATAAATATTTATTCCTACTCTGAGATATGGTGAAATGAAGAGATAATATCATGTGTCAATTATAAAATATAAAATAAATTGTGATGATTTTTCGACTCTGAACATAATTTACATTTCGATCTGGCAAATTGAATTGTAAAAATATTTTGTAAAATGTATGATCCGGGAAATGGAGTATGACTTCTACAACAGAATGGGGATCACATTTGATTTCATGGAGGATAAATTCATTCAAGGAATTAACTGCAAATACATAGGAAAATATTCTTTGTTGGGTGAAGAATTGAAGAATCTTCAGGGTGACATACTAAAATCTCTAATTCGGTCTTAGTGTTTAAAAACTAAAGCGAGACTTAGTCTTCAGGTGAAGGGAAGTGGGAGCTCTGGAGTGGAAGCCGGTATCCTCCTAGCCTAGCCACAGATTTAGGGACTAAACCTAAGATTAGCTAATGATTTTCTATACATTGTATCAGGGCAGAAAATTATAATTGCTCCTACTTGAGACAATACATATTATAAATATTTATCTCATCTCATTTCACCAGAACCTCATTGTAGTGAGAATCATGCTTTTCATAAAAGAAATCTTCACTACATAATAGTTAGTAGATTAGTATTTACTTTTCAAACTTTGCATTTCTGTTTTGCTAATAGTTAACTACTTTAGTTTTCATAGCATCTCAACATTCGAAATTAGTGGCAGTGATTTTGTTTGATTTTCTGTAAATTTCCTAGTAAAACTTATCATTGTCAATAAACATATTCCCTGTGGGATCGATATTTGAGACTTAAATAGAAAATCATTTATTACTTGATAATGATACGTATACTTGCGTAGAATTTTATTATTAATTGTCTATAATTACATATATTTAACACAACTTACTTTTCATACAAGGATGAAGTTGTTGGCTCTGTAGTGGTGTCAACTTCATAAATCCTTACATATAAAAATCAGGATAGTCTCCAATCAAAGAGTCTCACTTTCCACTTGCCTACTAGTTTGAGATCATCAAAACTTTCTGATAACTTCTATAGGTGAGTGCACCCACTGAAATTTTCCAATAAGAGCGAACTTGCATTTCTCAGTATAGGTTAAAATTTCTAAATCAGAGAAAAACAGTTATGTTTTCTCACATTTCCTATTTGTCTTCTTAACAAAAGGCAGTCACATGTAGCATCACCACATTCCTTATAGCTTAAGGGAAATACAATAGCAAACTCCACCAGATGATTACCCACCACGTGAGACTTTGTTGGGTTCAACCAAAGGAGGGAGCGCCATCAAAGCAAGGAGATAGTCCACTTGCTACGACGCTCTGATATAAGCGTAGTAGGCAAAAAGCAGAATTGAAACAAACGACGCTACGAAGAGTAAGCAGGGAGATGCCAAGACATGAGCCAACAGAATCTCGACGTCGAAATGGACGAAGCTGAAATAGAGATACGACGAAACGCAGTAAGCAGGGAGACACAAAGATGCAAGCTGATGAAGACACGAGCCGATGAAGCTGAAGACGCAAAAAGACAAAAGTGAAGAGTCGAAAGTCGAAACAAAAGCGATGAGGTGCGAGCCATTTTCTTTTGAGCGCGATTGAATCATAAACGACGGAAATCGTCATGCGAAACCCTAGCAGAGACGACAAAAATCGTCATTCGAATTCCAATCTATATATATATATATATATAAGGAGATTTTAGCGCATGAAATCCATAAAAAGAAATCCTCTAAGTTCTATTACAATGAAAAAAAGTCCTAGTTCTTTTAGACACATTAATTTATGGAGGTTCTCTAATGGTTGCACTACCAAGATGTCACACCAAAGATTTCATCATGCATGTTTGGTATTTGAGGACTTGAACATTGAGTGTGCCGCTAGACCTTCCAGATGTTGCGCCCTAGCGCTCACAATACCCCGATGTTTGTCACAACATATTTTAGCATGGTTTGAATACTTGGAGTGTGGCCATCTTTTGAAGTAACTTGTATGGAAAAGCTTTCCGAGTTTTCACTGAGTTTGTCCCCTTTATATTTTTTAGGACAAGTTAGGAGATTATGGAACCATGCAACCTTCATTTGGAGCTTAAAACTATGAAAAACCTTATATGTAAAGGTCTTTAACTTTGGAGATGCCATCAAGATCTTTTATCGACCAATCTCTCAAAGATATTTTTCCCTAACATCAAGCATCAATGTTCCTATGTGAGGTCCTTTGAGCAACTAGGATCTTTTAGAGTGTGATTCGTGCTGCAAAGCATCCTTTCATATAGAATGCTCTAGGTTTTAACTTCAAAGTTGACCACTATGCTAAAGATGACATGTTCAGAGATCTGTGGTTTGCTTGCCAATCATTACTCTTTGTAAGTTGTGAAAGATTGTCTTTAGAGATCTAATATTTTTAGCACAATCAAAGTCACTAATCAAAAGTGTTCTCCACGTATAGGTGTGCATATATTAGCCATGAGAGCTTGCATATATGAAAAACCTCAATACCAATGATCAATGTAAATCGTAGTCGACATCATTGACCAGCAAATAAAAATCTCTAGGAACATTAACTCAAACCAACCCCAAATATTGATCGCTCCTCCTGAAAATCCAAAAGAATAAAGTGAACTCCCAAGTCAAAAGGACCGCTACTTCAAAAGCCCACAACTAATTAGTGCTTTCAAGAGATTGAAAAAACTTTACATCCAATGAGTGACCACAAAAAAAAAACAATGAAAACTATACAATTTTCATAACTCTATCTCCATTGATTGTAGCTTAAGTTCCTCTCTTAAATAACTTTCCAAACAAGTTCACAATATTTTGTGCATTCAAGGCAACTGCCAAAATATATGTTCAAGATAACATGCCAAAAAAAAAATAATAAAAATAAAATCAATGCATTCAAGATTTAAGTTTTATGTATGTTTATCTAAACTGATTGTAATTGCACTTGAGTTCGTTGACTAACAGACCTCATTTTTCATGTTTTCGGTAACAAAAGAATATCTTTAAGTAATGCTACAACAAGGATCTACAACCACTTTCAATGAAATAACAAATAACAAAAATCAAAATAAAATAATAAACGAATAAATACGTAATAACTTGAGATAACACCTGAAGCCTGATATGAAGATCTCCAGGACGAACACCCCGCCTGCCCTGACTTCCAGCTTTTGGCACTTTAATTGTATCACCAGAATCAACACCTATACCAATTGTATTGAATCAAAAGTAGAAAAAAGATACTAAAGTCAAGAAAGCATAAAAATACAAACCTTGAAACACATACAAGAAGGCAACTCAATTTTTTTTAAGCTTAAGAAAGGATCACATTGTTTGGTGTTACCTATGGCAGGTAACATGGTTAACAAGTGGGTCCACAGAAGTACACTAGAAGGAGAAATGATTCAGTTAATGGCAATGACATGAATAATCATGGATTAGGGTCAAATAGATAAGAACTAACTGACAAATGTTTGAAAGAACTCATTTGCTCAAGTTGGTGAAACAGCAGTGCTCAGTAAGGAGGAAACAAAAGAAAATATTCTCCCATGAAAAAACATAACTTTTTTTGTTTAAACTTCACTAAAAATGCTATGAAGAGTAAGCAGAAAGATATAAAACACTGCAAATTTTATTAATTCTAGCAACAGCACCACAACACGTATCAAGTTGAATGGGCCCCTCTTATAGCAGACATGTCAAGCGCTTTGTGCCAAAGACGTGCATATACAGTCACATACATCAGATATTCCATTATTTTAGGAAATTGCGACAGAAATTTTTAAGGAAAAAAGATGAAGAAGAAAGTTTCAAGCATTAGTTACCTATTCCTACACTAGCTATAGTGATAGTTCAAATTAGCTTACCTTACCTGCACATCATTTGCTAGTTATCCATGGACACCTATGTTATCACAACCATCAGTCTACGTAGGAGAGAATGAAGAGAATAATTTCAACTGTACACTTGATACCAGAGCTAACCCAAATCACAATAAGAAAAGTAAATATTATTACTAAAAACAAATAAATGACTGCAACCAAACACACTTGGAAGAGAAATTACGGCTAAACAAGATAAACTCACACTTGGAAGAGCTAGGGGACAATAGGAATGTAATAATCCGTTTAAATAAATCAGGCAAAAATTTTAACGAATACATCCTAAATTTCGCATCCCTCAGATTTTAATTGAATCAATTTTGTAAAATTTTACACGTCAAATCGATCAATTCGATACATAACACTATAAATATATATTATGAATGGAATGAGTAGTATACAATTTATAAGAAAATTGAGTTAATTAAATTATTTAAACTTTAATTAAACTGAAATCTCTCCCTAATTCTGCATTTACTGTGGCCATCGCCTTAGCCACGCGATAATTAGCTCTCTGGGATGCGTCGAATGGGGTAATCCTCTCCAAAGTCTTTGAATCCCTCTCCCATCTCTCAGTTTTGTCCGCACTTCCTCATCTCCCTCTTCGGATTTCCTTCTTATGTGAAGCTTCGCCGATGCACTATAGCACAGAAGCGATCCAGAGCACGAACAAAAAAAGGTCGCGCGCACGAACGAGAGCCTTAAGCCAAGTTTTTGAGCTTCGGGGTGAATCGGTAAGAGGGGATCTCATTTTCGTGATATTTTAGACATTTATTTCCTTCCTCACACTTCCATTTTTAAATTGCCTCAAATTGTGTATCGTTTTCGTTTCTAGTCGCCAAAGCGAAGATGATGTCGTGTCAGAAACGAAGTTAGTTTGTGGGTTACTGTAAGAGCTTCTAATAAGAAATCAACAAGGCAAAGTAAGGAGTAATAAAAAGAAGAAAGAAAAAGAATAGGCAGTTTAAGAGAAGGGCGGGTTCACGTGAAACTCGTTTAAAGTATGCTTTGGCAAATGAGTTATGTTTTGAATTAAATCACTTATGAGTCAAAGTATTATGAAATCTTAAGATATTTACAGATTCCAGTTTATTTACACGAGGTGACGAGCTGAATGCGAAGTTAGTAATCCTATGCTAAAAAGAAAATTTTGATTAACAAAAATTTCTTGAATCATAAAGTTTGATTTTTATTTTATAGTTTATTAATATCAAGATAAAGATTATCATAGTGCCGAGCTAATTAGCAAAGATTAAGAACCTAGCGTGACAACACAGACAAAAACTTATATTTTTAAATTTCAGTAATCATTTTTTTTATTTCAAAATATATATTTTTTTTTAAAAACCCAAGGACAATTATATTAATACGGAAAAGATACAGGAAGATTGTATAACAGGGTCTAAAAGAAAACCCAACTCACACCATACAACGAACACACAACTCAAATAAAGCAAAGATACATAAAGATAAAAAAAACCAAAAAACAACAAAAATGCACAAAAGTGTTAGAGACGTCTCACTTTAGTCCTCCCTCTGCCTCTAGTTCTTGGAAGTGAGTCAGCTAACAAATTGGAAAGGTGAGTACCATTGCCCCCCGTAGTAACTAAAGTATCCTCCATTAGATTTCTAAGCTCAAGTAGATCTCCATTCTTCCTCTTTCTCCTGGATATGCAGACATGTCATTCCTCATCCGATGATTGACTCATCTGATCAGTAGATTCCAACGTTGGTCGGACAAGTGTAAGCACTTGCACACCACGATCCCCATGAGCCTGAGTAACATTAACAGTTTGCTCGACCTAGTGAGACGGCAGTGAAGCAATAGAAGTATTGTCACCTATATTATCGGTGATGTCTAGGGCAGGTGGGGTCTGACTCACCCTCTCCCCACGATAGCAGGTTCCAAAGACGGGGGAGCTGCAACTGGAGACTGAATGGTTGTCATATTGCCTGCAAGAACAGTGACGTCATCCGGGGTATTCTTTTGATGATTAATAGTGTCAATAACTTAGAGCTAATCAGGAGGAGATGAAATCACTGCCTCTAGCGGAGCACTATGCTTTTTTTGTCTGAGTTGGGGGTGTAGATGGTTGCATTGAGAACTGGAGTGGCCAAATATATGACAGTTTGAGCAATACGAAGGAAAAAACTCAATCACTAATTTTTGCAAATATCTGTAATGTTGTGTGCTCAACTAAATTTCCTCAAAGACGAGTGAAGTGATGTCTCTTTTGACAAGTACTCTAGATTCAGATGGACGGGAAATAATAAAAGTAAGAATGTCTATTTTGAGTGGCTTACCATAAGCTCAGGCAATAGAGTGCAACGCTTTTTTGAGTAAAATAATGAAATTTCATACCAGGAAGGCGAATCCAAACCGGAATGATTGGTGGTTCTGTCTGTGGATCAAAATCCACAGATCATTTCGGGATTTTCATTGCTTTGTTATTACTCCAGATTATCCTTCGAGCAAATAAGTGCGTGTAATTTTCTTCATTATTTAGTTGTATAAGATTGTGTCTTACATCTAACAATCCAATTTTTTACTTCCCAAAAAGGTGCATAAGCTCAAATTCCTTACAAATCAGCTTCATTTTGAGATGATCATATAAAAATTTCTCGACCAAATTCATTCGACGGAGGAAGCAAGTAAATTCAGCTTCTGTAAAAAAATGCAGGTTTCCCATTCTTCCTACCAGGTTTCTTAATGTCCTCCACCCACTCAAATGAAGGAGGGAAAGAGCACGATTTAGGTGTATTTGAGGCGTGGACACCACCAAGTGCAACAGCATATGATCTATCGGAAGTCATGGTGGTGCGGCGTAGCAGAACAGAGAGCGGAAGCCCCTACGATTTCAAAGAAAAAGGAGCAGAAACTTGAAAATATATGCATGATGAACACGATAGAAAAAGATGTGTATGATTTAAAAGATATGCATAAGATGAAAGATATGAATTATATGAGAGATATGCATTGTATGAAGATATGTATGATGATTAGTTGCATATAAAGGTAAGTATGAACGCTATTAAAGAAATGAAGATAACTCAGAAACATGCATGTTATGAAGAGTGAAATAGTTAATATATGAATGTTTGTGAGTTTGTATGTGCATGTTAAGAGGAGCTCACCTCCTAATGGTAAAGACAGAGAAAGTAAGCATGAGATGTATATGAACGCTTATATATGAATATTTGTATATGTTGGTATGTGCATGTTAAGAGGAGCGCACACTCTAATGAAGATGTGCATGATATAAAAGATATGCATGAGATAAAAGATATAAATGATATGAGAGATATGCATGGTATGTGATGTGTAGAAAAATATGTTTAATTTTGTTTATATTTTGCACATTTCTATGAACTAAATTGCAAATTAAATAAGTGCATTTTCATATTTTTTCTTGCAGGAACAATAGGTGGTAGAAGTGAAACAAAGTGGATAAGGAATGGAGCGAAGCAGAGGTAACATTGAGCAAGGTGATTTAAGAGACTGGCGCCTAGGCGCCAGCAATTGGGTGTTAAGGCGCTCCTACCAAACGCTTTGGCGCCGCTTTCGTGGGCGCCTAAGCACCAGACCCAAACCAGCAGACAAAGAGGTTGGCACCCATTGATGCCTAGGAGCCAACAACTGCTAAGCAGTTTTCAGCAGTTAAACCCACACGATTTGGTGAGTTATGCAGATGATATAAGGACTGATTTTTTAGAGTTTGAAGAGATGAAACAATGTTGAAGTTCAGAGGAGTAGAAGTAAGAGTTTATGTGAAGTCTAGGGTTGGATTCTAAGTGAATTTTGCTTTTGTTTGGAGAGTTTTGGTGAGATTAGTGAGATAAATTGGAACGAAAACATTCAACACTGCAGTACGGATTGGGAGATCCTTTGGGGAGGCATTTTAAGCACTTTGTAAAAAAAAAAAAATAAAGAATAGGGAACTTTTTAAAATGGAAATGGTTGGAAAAAAAAATTTAAGGGAATTGCCTTAGAACAAAAAACGGGTGGGGGAATTTTTCCAAGCCTTAGGAAGAAGCCTTTTAACTTTTCCTTTGGGGGGAAAAAAGAAGTTGGGGAAGAAAAATAAGAAGCCTTTAAAAATGAATTTCAAACATTAAAGGGAAGAAGAATCCTCAAAGGTTCAATTAATTTTCAATCCCCAAAAAATAATAAGTAAAAATTGGTGGGAACCAAAAAGAAACCGGAAAAGTAAGAAAAAAACAATAAAAGAATCAAAGTGAAAGAAAAAGGTTGAAACAAAAAGAAAACAAGAAAAAAAGCAAAAAAAAAAAAAAAAAAAAAAAATTGAAGAAGTCAAAATTGGGGTTAAAGAAATAAAAACAAACTTAACCAAACTTCTTTATGCACTCGGGAGAGAGTAAAGAAGAGTTCCTCATATTTGTCATCAAACACAGTTACAATTTAAAGTTTTCATTTTCCTACACAATACTTAAATCATTGCAAGGAAACATAGCTTTATAACTTGATTGTCACCAATTCAAATATATTTAGTAGGATTTCTGTAGGAGTAAACCTTCAAGAGTAATTTATAATTCAGTAGAACTAGTAACGCAACTTAAAGCCAACTTTACTTCCAGGCTAAGATTGATTTTAGTAGGTTAGAACTTCTCTTAAGTCGCCTCACTCCCTGTGGGATCTATATTCCAGACTCAAAATTCGATATTGCTGATATGACACGTATACTTGCGTGAGACTTGCGCACTTAAAGTTATGGTGTGTCAATTATTTAACGTTGTTGCAGGGCATGTCAAAAGTTTTTTGGCGTCGTTGTCTGGGAGCGACGATGTAGCTAACTTAGGAGAATTTTAGTTGAATCAATTAGACCTAGACTTGAAAATTTGTATTGTAGTTTTTGTCTGTAATTGTTTGTTTGTTTGAAAAAAAGAAAAATTTTAAAAATATTTTTGTTTGCTTGTTGTGTGAAGACTTACAAGTTGAACCTTTAGTTAGCAAATGCGTAGCGCGGGGCCTATAAGACTTCAACCCTATGATCAAAACTAGAGAGAGCTATTAAAAAAATTAGAAAACATAAAAAACTTAACGAAGTTATAGAAGCAGTGACGAACAATCAACAAATCAATGTAGATACCCAAGAATCGCGCATAGACCAGTAAGGGATTACATTAATCCTACGGCAGATGAAATTAATTGAAGTACTCAAACTTCTTTCGTAGACGCTAACACATTTGAACTTAAGTCTGTTATTATCCAAATGGTGCCAAATAACTAATTTGAGAAAAACCCATTTGAGGATCCAAATTTACATTTATCAAGCTTCCTAGAACTTTGTGCTACATTTCGCTATAATGGTGTGTCAATGTGGTTAAATTCATTAGCACTTGATCAATTAGAATATGGGATGACTTAACCTAAACATTCCTAGCCAAGTATTTCCGGTCCTTAAAAATTGTTAAACTTAAGAATGATATTACTTCATTTTGCCAATTGGAAGGTGTCAACATATGAGGCTTGAGAACAATTTAAGAAACTTCTTCGCAAGTGCCCACATCATGCATTGCTTGATTGGCTAATTATCAAGACTTTTTACAATGGTTTAGCAGAATCTATGAGATTTATTATAGATGTTGTCGTTGGTGGTTCGCTTATGTCCACGCCATTTGATGAGGCTTCTTCTCTGATTGAGAAAATGACCACTAACAATTGTCAATGGCGATCGAAAAGAGTAAATCCTATGAAGGTGGCTAGGGTAAATGATGCAGATGTGCTTTCCATTCTAACTTCTTCAATGGCAGCAATATCAAGAAAGCTAGATCAATTTGGAATGAACCAACCTCAAGGACTTCCAGTAATTGAGAAAAATTCATTTGGACAAATGATTGATTATAGTACTTCACCATATGAAACATTAAATGCGATTAAAAACATATCTAACAACCCTTATTCCAATTTCTATAACTCAGGTTGGAAGAACCATCCTAAATTTAACTGGAACAACAACTCATGGTGGGAGAAACCAACAATGGGAAAATAACCAGGCAAATTCTTTACGAAATTGGAATACCAATGTTATACTAATAATAGACCTTATCCTCCGAGATTTAACTCTAAACTCCAATTCAAGGAAAAGAAATTATCTTGGGAGGAGGCCGTATTGCAAATGGGGAATTATTTGCAAAGCCAATGTGCAACTATAATGAACATAAAAAACCAGTTAGGACAAATTGCTCACTGAGCAATTGACCGCAAAGAAGATTTCCTAGCAACACTGAGATTAACACTAAGGAGAATAATAGTGAGCATGTGAAAGCTGTTCAAATAATGAGTGGAAGAGAGTGGAAGATGTAGTTCGGAAAGATTTTGAAGTTGAAAAAGAGGTTGTAGAACCAGAAAAACCTTTGAAAAACATTTCTAAAGTCTTAAAGAAACCAGTCTCTCCAACTAAGATTAACTTAGCAAAACCACCACTCAATTTCTTCAAAGACTCCAACAACAAGAATTGAATCAGCAAATTTCAAAATTTTTGAAAATATTTAAGCTAACTATTAATATTGCTTTTACTGAGGCTCTAGAGCAAATGTTGAGTAATGTAAAGTTTATGAATGACATTCTTAACAAGAAGAGTAAGTTTGGAGATTATGAGAGTTGCACTAAGTGAAGAGTGTAACGCTATCATTCAAAAGAAGCTTCCTCAGAAACTTAAGGATCATGGGAGCTTTACTATCCCTTGTGCAATTGAAGAAAGATTTTTTGAAAAAGAATTATGTGTTCTTGGAATAAGTATAAACCTTATGTCATTGTGTATCTTAAGAAGTTTAGGATTAAGAGGAGAGTCTCCTACTACTGTAACATTTCAATTAGTTGATTGATCGATCACTTATCCAAAAGGAGTTAGAAAAAATGTCTTAGTTTAGGTGGATAAGTTAATCTTTCCTACTGAATTGATTGTGTTGGATAAGGAGGACGATAAAAAAATTTCAATCATGTTAGTTAGACCTTTCCTAGCCACCGGTGCATTTGATAAACCAAAAGGCATAACAAAAAACTCACAATGCCCATATATGGTGTTGAGGTACAATGCATCTCCTGCTACTACCATCTAGAGTTGACTCTCAAATGCATGCATAGAGAATATTTTATTCATTTTTATCTTGCATTTAACATTTAAAAGGAATACATGAACTTTTGAGTTTTAAAACAAAAAATTGGGAAATAGTAAGAACATTCGTAAATAAACAAAACTATTACAACAACAACAACAATAATAAAGTCTTAATCCCACTACGTGGGGTCGGCAAAACTATAAACAAAATTATTAAAAAATAAAAAAACATATTACCCATCTCAACAGTGTCGTCTGCTATACTTTTTTTCATGTCAATCTAGTCCTTAAGTGCACCTATAATAACAATTTAAATGTATTCTCTCCTATTGCTCTTAGAATTTCTAAAATTATTTTAAAAATTTCTTTATTTCACTAGTTATTTATATACCTATATAAATATATATACATGTGTAATATCTAAATCTATATACATATATAATATAGACGTATCCAAATTATAGTTTATGTTAAAACATCTAACATCTTTTTTTTAAATTGAATATTTTTTCTAAATTGATTTTTTTTAATTAATTTTTTAAAATGTTTATTATTACAGTTATAGAACTGTATGCCCATGATTTATGAATCTAATAAATTTTGCTCATATTATAAGAATGATTTGTGTGCTTAGCTTTGTTTAATTTTTCATTGAACTTTGTATAATAATATTGATTGTTATGCAAATGAGAATGAAATATTATTATTGTCTGTTTGTATGGCATTATTGAATATGATAGAGTCACCCATTTATAGTACCACTGAGAGGAAAGTAAAGTATTTGTGAACATATATGAAAAAGAATAATGATATTGAAGTATTTTAATTGGTACAAATTTTTAGATTGTGTTCCTGCAACAGTTATACAGATATAGAATATTACTGATATGTTATTGATATTGTAAGATTCATTGAATACATCTCAAATATTTATATTGATTTAATAAATGCTTAACAGATATATATATTGTTTTCTTTTCTCATATATTATTTTAGTTTAAGAGTAAGAATATTCACTAGCTTAATCAGTTCATTATTATTTAAACTAACTTTTTAGGTTAATTAGGTAATTAAAAGATGAATGATAGAACGGATAATATTTACAGAAGACGCCGACAACCAATAACGAAGTAAATTTAAATATATTATTTCATTTAATTTGAATAATTGTTCTTTCATTTGTTAATAATTAGTTAAAGAAAATAAAAATTAAAAAATTAATTCCGATTGTCCAACGACCGTCAGTTTCTACTTTGGTTAATTCTAAACCACAGGTTAGGTCGTAACAAAAGTGATATCCAAGCAAAGGTTTAAGATTAATTAATGTAATTTTGATGAAAGAGTAAATAGGGTAATTATAAGAGAATTTTAATAATAAAAAAATTAAAAAAATAAAGTTAACTCAAATTAATAATTATATTCAATCAGGCATAGTGATATACCCAAACTTATAGGAGAAGGGAGTCCAATTGAAAATTTATGAATAGTTAATATTGAACTATTTAATGAGAAATGACTTGAGGTATGTTTTGTAAATTTAAAGTACGAAATTTTTATAGGTAGGGAAGATTGTAACTTCACGTTTTTTTCTACTCGAGAGAGAAATCGATGCGTCGAACTGAGCGAGGAAAGAAAATGGGTAATCGAAGAAAAACCACGGAGACGGGAAACAAAACAGAGGAGGAGATGAAGCAAGAGGGTCGGGAAGCCAAGGAGGTCAATTCGCCTATAAATTGACACGAGAAAGAGGGAGATCGAGAGGTACAAGCAACCCTAACCGCTTACCGAGAGAGTCGATCAACACAGACGAAGTAGGAAGCGGCTCGTGTTTTCGGTGCTAAAGGAGGAGATCGTGCACTCTAGCCGATCGAAGAAAGAATGAGAGGTGGGTGCTCTCGGGTGTGCACTCTGAGAGCGGAGACAAAGCAAGAGAAGGGCTGAGTTCGTGCATTCGTGTAGGGGAGAAAAGCTGAAGCCATGCTTTCAATCTGGATCTCTTGCGTGCAAAGGCGATTTATCCGAAAAATGGAGGACTCGCGTGCGGGGAAAGGTAATTTTTTTTTCGACTCAGAATAAAATTAAAACAAAGTTAATTAAATAAGTTATTAAATAAATATTATATATATATTATATTTATAAGTTTATTATTTAAATATTTAACATAAGTCCATTTGATTCTAGCATTAAAAAAATGTTAAGATTTTAATTCTAAATGTATTTTTGTATAAATTAATAATATTTAATATTTTTTAATCAAACTTAAAGTTTAAATATTGAAATCTTTATTAAAATAGTACAATACAACAATAAAAAGATTTAGCCTTTAAGAGTCCTTCAATAATTAAATTTTATTAATGGAACTATGTTCCTTTTCATTCTTTAACAGTTGTAGTTTTGTAATTAGAAGTGCCTAAGTATTATTAAGAGAGGTTAACCATCCGCTAAGAGGGCTAAGAGAGAAAAGTTTTTTTGGAGAGTTCTGGTTTCAGGTTTTGCCTTGATTTAACGAGACATCCCTATCCTTGGAAAGGGTAAAGAGGGAAGGATCTCCTAGTGTAGTTCAAGCCTCTGCAATAAACAATCACCGAATCTCCAGTACCATTTCTATGATTGTCCTTGGCATTTGCAACCGGTTCCACAGGCTGGAATCCACAAGGCAGCATCTATTTGAGTCGTTTCTTAAGCTGTTAAATGGAAAAAACAAAGAAAAGACAG
>NEWO01000577.1:164200-192203 GCA_003013225.1 Phalaenopsis aphrodite
TTTTCATCTTTAATACACTTTACTTGAATTAAATCTTTACTTTTCTTTTCTCTTTGTTTGGCTAGTTTATACATATATTTTTCACCCGCCTTAGTATCTAATTTATTATAAAGATCATTAAAAGCAGTATTTTTAGCGTCACCGATTGTTCTTTTAGACTCCCTGCGGGTCGTTTGATATTTTTTCCAGTTCTCTAAGCTTTTACATTTAAACTAATTTTTATAACATAACTTTTTATATTTTATATTTTCTTGCACATTATTATGCCACCACCAACAATTTTTATTTCTAAATATTTTTTCTTTTGATTCTCCAAGAACATAAAATCACTAAAGGACAATACAGATGAGGGAATATATTACAAGAGCAAAGCTCTTAAACTTGCCCATCCAAAAATGTTTCTTATATTTCTTTTTTTTTTCTTCACCGACTTCGGGTAATTTTATAATAGATTTAAGATTGTTTATTCTTGAAAAAGTTTCATCAAGCTTCCGTTGGTTGCAAGGACTAAAGTGGATGTGCCTACTATAACAACAGCGAAACTCAATATACTCAGGCAATGTGAAAGCCATATAAAATTATTACATTCTAGCCGCATATCATAATTGCATGAGTCTCATCCCTCTCCTCACACTACCCCAATAAGAATCCCAAGTCATGCTGCAATGTTTTTCCTATATTGCATTTTCTAACACTTATGCTCCCGACAAAGCTCCACAACTTTGACCGCTATTCCCCCAAAACATCTCTCTAACAAATCACCCACCCGCAACACATCTCCCTCTATTACACCCGCATATAAACTTATAACCCCAGCACACATCTTCAACGTAATCAACAGTTAAAAAGCTCTCTTATTTTCGATGCTCGCACTCTCTCCTGAAACACTTGATTGTTCTAGTAGCTCTTGCCCTATTCTGAAGCTCATGATCTCCCTCATAACTTAATCTTTATGCGCCCCTTCCAAGAGCTCCTTCCAAGAGCTCTCGCCTCACACGATGGGAACTTACATAGCTTCCCACCCCACTAAGAAATCCAGCACCAATGACTTCCCCTTACCCTCTGTAGAGCTTATTTCAATGAGCCTGACGATGCAATACCCAACAAACACATGCCTTACGACTTCATTGTGCACAAGCAAGGGAATAATTTTCAATCTTCTCAACCTCAACAAGTCTGTGGTGCAAAATGCAGGCGATGATCTTTGATCCAGTCAATTTGAAAAATGTGTCGCTAATCTTCAATTCAGTCAGAATTTTGAAGACTTCTGTGATAATAATCTTCGATCTAAATGAAGCTTAAAGACCTTTTATCATTGATCTTTAATCATGTCTCCCTTTTTTTATCTCCAATATAGGTTCAAGTATATAAAAGTTCTCCAAGGGCAGATACTTGACAAAAACCTAGTGGTAGCATCGTCAAATGGCAGTAATATGGACTTCATGTAGCTTCAACATTATCTTCATACCAAAGACCTTGCGGTAAATGGGGCATTATCATCAGTGTTGAAACTACATAAGGATGGAAATATGCCGTTGGAATGCTTTTGGCCATACAAATATTGGGATCAAAACAAGAAATAAGAAAATGCATATAGATTTTAAGATTCACTATCATGTTCAAGGCAATGGTAAAATTTATATTAGCTTAACTATATTTTCAAACAAATCATCAAATCATTTTATATATATATTCACTCTAAAACATAAGCCGAAGCATCGAGGTGATTTCAAAGATAATTGCGGACCAAGAGAATTCTTACTAACCTTACTAATGTCTACAACTAACACAGACATCAATTATGAGTTAGCATATTGATATTCATATTAGCATAATACAAAGCATGTGTCATAAGATACTTATGAAGTAAAGAATTCTTAAAGCAACCAGCATATCATGATACGATATATGAGGAATAATAATTTGAATACTACCAAAAAAAAAATGCCAGTATATTGAAAGATGTGTTGGTTCATCAAAAGGAGTGTGAGGGCATAATTAATGAAATATATGTTCAAATGCAAGATAATTGCTATGGACCGTCTTGTATGATTACAAATGGCTCACGAGTGGATAGGCAATCCAAAAGATCAAGAAAACCCACCATTTTAAAAATCATAACACCTACCTAATTTATCAAACATATAGGCCCAGATCCAGGATATGATTTAATTGCTTCCTTTTCTATGATTATAAATGGCTCATGTATGAATATGAAATCCAAAGGATGGTGATACAAACAAATCATAATATCTACCCAATTAATCAACCTTATAGACCAAAAACTTGGATCTAATTTTATTAATTCCTAATAACTATCCATCATCAAACAACCTCACCTACAAGGTGAGGTCCACAAACCCACAATCAGCTCATTTTGCCTATAGGACGACGATGTAAGATTAACCATCATGTTGCCTTACTTATTGGGTGAGATCGTAAAATCTACTATTGAGCTGATACCAAAAGCTAAGTCACAACTCTCCAAGGCAAGCATACCAAAGCCAAAGTTGTAAGCCATTACTCAGTTCACAAATAGAATAGTCAGCTCTAAGCATCAAATCAAGCTAATTCTAAGTTAATGGCAAACATCAAGAAATCTTTGCTTTAGGGTAAAGCCATAAAACTCATTTTTGGCATTTTCTCGTCCTCAAAGATGTATTACTTGTTTATAGGCCTTCAAATAGAAATGTGCTCGATCTCGGTTAAATTGAGTCAGCATAACACTAATAAACCCATGAAATCAAATCATAGAAATTCAATGAATGTTAGCCTCAAACAACCTGAAGTCAGAGCAACACCCATGCTAATAAGTTCGCTAATCAAAATTAAATCCACTAATTAAAATCACATAAATCAAAAGTACCATACGTCTCAGCCAATGTTTTTTGTAATGACACATCAAATTAAAAAAAATTAGGTAAAAGCAGTGAAATTACTATTGCTATAAGAAATTCACTATAGCCAAAGTTAAATTACTATAGCTACAGTAAACTCACTGTAGCTACAATGAAATCATTTATTGATTCATTATAAAACCTTAAAGATCGGGTGTTACTTGATTACTCAGTAAATCAAGTTGCAACCTACGGGAGAGAAGCTCTGCGGGAGAGAGAACCTCTACGGGAGAGGAAGAGCGTCTACAAAAAAGGGGAAGAGCGTCTACGGGAGAGAGGAAGCTCTTCGGGAGACAGAAAATGGGACGGCTGCGACGCTGCCATGGGAAAGTCTGTGTGCGAGATCGTTTCTATGCAAGCGACTATACAACGGCTGCTACGGGAGTGTCTGCATGCGACTGCGGAGAGACGAAGGAGATGATGCTATAGCTTTTTGCATGCGGCTGTGGAAGAGACGAAGCGAAAGAGACGGCTATGGGGCTTTAGTTGTGATATGTGTGGAAAATTAGGAATTTGTCTCTTTTATTTACCTAAACAGTGAGGCGTACGCCCCGATTGGGTGAAAATTGAGCTCTAGAGGCCCCACCCCCTGCGGGAGTTGCCCATTAACGCCTCTAAAAACAGAGGTCTTAACACACTTGTTCGAGTCAAAATAAATTTCTTGGATAATTGATTGTCATGTCATGGTTATAAGTATTGTATGTTATTTTTGATATGTATGCCTCTGATATAGCAAGTCTTCTGCCAATGAATAAGGCAATGCTAATCCCAAATACATGTCTTCAATATACACATATTGTCATCCCAACGCACTGTTGACCTCATTTTTAGGTCATTTCCTTTTCTAGGGTCTTAGGATCTAGCTCTAGGAGTTCTTATTGACCATCGTAGAAAACTAGAATTGAGACTCACCCTTCTAGCAATTCCAACCACTTCATTTTCTTTCTTTGATGTCTAGCATCTTTGGCACAAGATCATCGTCTTATGAACGAGCGGTTATGGGTTATTTTGCGAAGACTCAAGAGAAAAGTTTCGGATAGGACTTCAAGCCTTAGGAAAACATCGTCATGACATTTTCGTCAGATACACACATCAAATACACAAAGTTCACAAAATTGCACGAAATCGGACTTCAATTAAGCCCAAAGGACGGGTGAAAATGTGAAACATCTTCACATCACATATCAATTTCTTTAGTTTAAATAACAACCCATAGGATCACTCTTTAGGCTTTTTGTACAATTCTGTTGTACAACTGTAAGTCCTAACGTTTTAAGATTCCGAGGTTACCGTACGGTACGGCGTAAATCTTCTTGTCTTTTTAGGCTATTTGCACAGCCCGATATTGTGAAAATATAAGTCCTAAATTCTAAATAATTTGCAAGATTGAAATATCAAATAAGCGTCATTTCAAAAGACATAAAGCCAAATAATAGGATAGTTGAGACATCTCCGGGGTTTCTCCTGGATCTGTGACGTCCCCTACTCTTCTTCCCTTTGGATTCCTTAAATAATTGTTCCTATTTTGAGTCATTCCTATTTAATTTTCCCATGTCCAATCGTGAAAACCTAAACTTTGAAATCTTGAAAACAAAACCACCTGATCTTAATCGAGAGTTTTCTTAAATGACTCCCAGTTATTTAAGTTATAATTAATTATAGGGGCTTGCCTCTATAGGGAACCAGAAACACAGATAAAATAAACCTTATCTAATCCTCGTATTAGGTAAGAGAACTTGTCGGCAGATAAGACAATTTCGCAGACCGAACGGATGTCATAAATTCTTTAGTATAGGTGATTGAACCCCTATTACAAGTGATATTTATCCTTCGGGATAAGTGTTTTACTTGTAGTATCGTATTCACTCGTCTAAACTATTTAAAATATGAGACTCGTTTGGTTTCATCTATTTTAAATTAAAATGTTACTTTTTAAAATAAAAAGGGGTATATTCATATTTCAATTATTTTTAAAATCACAAAATTATTACCTTTTTCAAATCATAAAGTTATTTGAAGTTATAAAGTTAAATTAAATAAAAGATTTTAAAGATGAAAAATAAAACAGCCGACACGCAATCGGAACGCATGATAGAATGCAATTCATGGTTATCAATGAGACTCCAAATATTTTACATATCAAAGCCCCTGACATTAGTAAATCCACTGATATACTTGGACTGACAGAACAATGGAAACTTAATCAAATTTATCTCCATTAGCCTAAGCATTTCATCAATTAACAACAAGCCTGAATATTGAACCTCGGTCTAAAACTTGAATCCAAACAAACTCGTAAATTGATAATGCTCTCCTGAGAAAAGATGATAAACTATAAGAGCTTGCATTCAATATAAGTCTCAATACCTTATATAAATAAACCATAGTAAAACATATTAAGTCCAGACCCTATAACAAAATAAGCCCGAATAAAAAATAAGGTGAAACATGGTTGAAACAAATTTAATCTACCTTTTTACAATGAAGAGGCTCAAAAGGGCAGATTGACTTTTATTGAACAATCTTGCATCATCATATACCAAGTATCATATAATTTTTTATAATATAAATCCACAAGACTAAAATAAATCAATTAGAAGAATGAAACAAATATCCTCAAAATATATGATCATTATAGAATTTTTATTTTTAGACGATTTTGTTATAAATAAAGTGTGGTCAGACTATTTATGAAAGTACTTAGGATTCTAGGTCGTTTAATCTCTACGGTGAATTTGTCCAATCAAGCTTTCGGTGATTTACATCATATATATATATTTTGAGTTTCGCAGATTTGGTTAATACCAGTCTTATTCTCAAACTTAGAAATAATTTTCAATGGACTTCAACTTCTAAAACTTCATTTCGAAAGGCATTTTTTTATCTTGTTGATGAAGTGTCCAATTTAAATTAGCAGCAAGAGAGAAAATTAACTTGGTATTGCTCATCTTAGCAACTGGAAATAAAGTTACTTGATAATTAATTTCATAGATTTGATTTGCAACTAATCTTATTTTGTATCAATATACACTTCCACCAGCTTCTTATTTTATCTAGAAATTTCTTTTGTAAAAAATTGGTTTCTTTCTTTTGGAAGTTTTAAAACATTTAATTTGCCATTTGTTTTGAGTGTCTAGAAATCTTTTTGAAGTGTATTTTTTTCAGTTCTAGGCATCAAAAACATTGTTTAGAATTTCTATGCTTGAAAGACTTCTTGTAGTTGTTAATCTGTCTTAAGAGATATATAATGATTGTTTTGGTGATTAAAACAATTTTTTGTACTTCTTTTAGAGCAACAATCAGCATGTTTCATCATCATCAGAATCATTGTTACCTTGGTCTTTTGAATTGATTTCAGAACTTTAGCTTAGATTATTTTTGTTAAGAAGAAAACCATTTATACAAGTGCAGATCATTTGGTTTCAAACACCATCAATGCAACCATACAAGAATAAATTTCTTCTATCAAAAAGAAAAAGAGATTGCATCTTCATAAAAAAGAAATGTATTCTAAGCAAAAGAAGTTAAATTTCAATAGGAATTGCAAAAAAGTTTTCTCAAGTGTGGAATCCAGGAGTATATATTACCTGAAGGAATGGTAACGTTAACACTCCTAACACCATCAACAACACCTGATCCTTTGCATATCATGCAGAGGTCCTGAAAATATGGTAATAATCAGTACAAAACAATTTAAGTAAACACTCCTCTTTTATTTTTTTTCCCTTAATGCCAACCTTAATTATTCTACCAAATCCTTTGCAAGAACCACATGTGGATGTGAACGGAAAAACTATAACCTGAACAAGCATATACATAACAGATTAATCCGACAAAAGTTTCAACAAATCAAGCTACATTGCATAACACAATGAAATAAACACTTACCTTCCCAGTACCTCTACACGTAGGACATGTCAACACCTTTGCATTGATAGGATGACCCCTTCCAACTGCATATCAAAATTTGACAATGGAATTCAAAATTCTAAAATACAAAAATTGAAGGCCAGTTTTTCTGAAAGTCAAAGCAAGCTCTATATTTGTACTCCAACTCAGATAAAATGCACAAAAAATATTAATGATGTGATTGCTGAAAAGATTATGGCCTTGAATGTCTTAAAAATCTTAAATAAAAATAAACAAGCTTAGATCGTGGACTCCAGAACTTTCCATCATACGATAGAGGATGCCTCCTTATTTCAAAACTTTTAATCCATGTTTAAATGACTATTTAGTCATAAATATTTATAGATCAACATCACAAATAACCAGCATTGGAACTATTGAAGTCACTTATTCACTGATTCTTAAATCAATTCTTTTAGATTTTAAGCTCTCCAACAATTCATTATTAATAAGTAAAACTATCAAGCATATTAACTGAGCTACAAATTTTCTCCGTACTTACAGTGGATTTCAAGAGAAGGGCTCGAGAAAGATAATAGGCAAGACAAGGAAAAAAGCTGGATTGTATGTACGAATTAAATTATAGATGGAATTAGAAAATGTAAGAGAAAAGCGCTCAATATGCATCTTCCACTAATGAAAGCAAAATCACGTATGGCACCTGCGCCTTTATCAACCAAATTTCATGTAACAAAAAGATTGTTCTCCTCCTTTATCATCAACACAAATCTTAAATCATTTCAATGTTAAATTTATCAATTAACAAAGCACACTCATACTTCTTACTATAGTTATTCTTATATTGCCTCACATACTCTTATAATTATCCAAAGTGATATATGGGGATTATCTTGAGTGAACATTTGAGGTGTTAGATGATCTAAATCTTTCGCCGATGATGACGCTACAAATTACTTGGGCCTTTCTAATGAAAGAAAAGATTGAAGCCAGTTTCATTTTCTGAAAGCTACTCCATAAAAATCCAATTCAAACGCAGGTTCAAATCCTTACACATCAGAGAAAAAAACAAGATCTTTCATTCCATCTTAAGGAATACCACTTCCAACAAGAAATTGTCACATATATTATCATATATCTATCTATCCATATATATACACTTATTAAAAAAATGCAACAACAAAAAGAATAAAAGACATCTTCCAGAGTTTGCTCAATCGATTATGATCACTGATAAAGTCCAAAATATTTTTGGAGTAGACTACACTTGTCACGACCCGACTCAATACTTAGAATTAACTACGGCAGGTATGACAGTCGAACGGTATTAACATCTAACTATTCATATTTTGAAAACTTCCAACACATGTAAAAGAGTCACTAATCCACAAATTACAATAAAATCTAAAGCATTCAAAAATAATAACATCCAAAGACAATATCTTAAGCCAGTACTAAACAGTATAATAATATCTGAAAGAAACAATAAAGATAAACTATCATCATAAAACTACCTAGCAAAGGTCTTCCTATGTAAGTCAAGTCTCTTCTATCAGACATATCAACCTAAAACTTTTCTTCTCCTGAAAAAAATATTAATTATAACCGTAAGTATAACTTATTGAGTAATTATAATCTAATTTGTAATATATTCTCATGTTATTCTATGCATGAATGATCAAAATAAAATGTAGTTCATTTCATTAAAACTTTAAAATTATTCATTCTCATTTCAATTTAAGTATTTACCACTTTAACATCTTTATTAGTCATCACAGGATTACAGTCATACTCGAAGGTCTCCTCAAAAATATGTCTGATGACACCCTCAAAATTGCAGCCAAAAGTACACATTTACTATTTCGTTTAACGTGCATAGGTTTATAGCATCCCTTGCAGTACCATATGGGGGTAATCTTGTATGGCACAATCATTTACTTATCATTTCATTTAATTCTTAAGCTAATCTTCTACGTTTAATGGCTGATTAAATTAAACATGTTATTAGCATTTAATAAATAAACTAATGATTTCAATTTAAGCAAGTTTACATCATTAAGCATTAAATACCCAGAAGATTAGGTTCTTACCGTTCGCACATAAAGCCCAATTTCACGCACGAGCCAACTCCCTTCTCCTTGGCATCAAAATCTCCCACTTACGATGCTGCTTCAAGTGACCATATATTAACATATTAATTAATTAATTTCGCAATCATAAATATATATATTCTATTACTAATGTACTTAATAAAAATCTCAACTTTACCTAAAGTCCTCGGTCAGCTGCCCTAAACCACACAAAAGCTCAATCCCTACTTCTTTATCCTACCTTCAGCCTCTGCTTGATCGCGCGAGCTTGAGCTCCCTCCTTCCTTCTTCAGTCGGGGTTTAACCCAAGGAAGTGCACGCGAGCACCGTAGAGCTCGTTCTCCTCCCTTTTCTACTTCTTCCTCCAGTCTAAACCCAACACAGAACAGCTTGAGTCCCTCTTCACTTCTTCTTCCCGCACGCGAGCACCGTAGGAACCTCGACTCACATCCCTTTTCTCCTTTGTATGGCTCGACAACTCTAACTTCACACACGATACCGTGAGAGCTTCTTCCCTTCTCAACAGAATCACTCTTTCTTCCTCCTCTACGTACTAGCAGCTAAGGTGACGTAGAACAGTTAAGAGACAAACAACCGTTCTTCCTTCTTCTCTTCTGCACACACGAAAACTGGCGAAGTCGTTCGACTATGGAACAAAGGTTTCCTTCTGACTTGGACTTCTCCTTCTTTCTCTTCTTCTTCACCTATTTCTTCCTTCCTGTGTTGCTCTCAGATACTACAGCTTCTCCTCTTTCACTCGTTCTCACTGGATACGATCGAATGAGTAATACGACTCTTAAGTCATAACCGAAGGGGTGCTTATCTTTCGTGCCTAATTAATAAAATGCTATTACTATTATTTTTTTTTTACTTTTTGTTATTACAGCACTTACTGTTGCATATCCCATCAAGAATCCTAAAATTCAAAACTCCTTGTCAAACTCTAACATAAGCATATCCCATATGTAAACCTATCTCCGTCATTCCTCCCAATGTATTAGATTGCTATGCTATTGTGCATATTGCTCCCATCGAGTAAGTAAACAAGACCCAAAAGATACAAAATGCACTTTTACTGGCTGCTCTCCTCACCAACAAGGATACAAATATTACTCAGTATTGGAAAATGGGGGCAATAACATGCATACTACATAAGTATTATGTACTTACATATCTAACACCTACTTTCATATTTACATGCATCGCATATGAATCTTTAACATCAAATCAAAAATATCATCATTACTTGGTTTTTAAAAGTGAAATACACATTTCAATGCATAGCTTTATGGCATCAACATATAATATATGTAAATAAGAATGTTTAGGTGCTAGATAAGTAAATAAGTACGAATGTATGTAGGTAAATTTCGTTAAAAAAAATATTACATTACCATCAATGTAACCTTCGTCAATGATCAATCCTTCTTTCCCAACACTTACATTCAAGAGAAAAATATCAATCTTCTATATGAATAGTTTTGTGACAATCATTATATATCTGTTAAGACAGATTATCAACAACAAGAAGTCTTTCAAGCATAGAAATTCTAAACAATGTCCTCGATGCCTTAAAATGAAAAAATACACTTCAAAAAGATTTCTAGACACTCAAAACAAATGGTAAAATAAAAGGTTTAAAACTTCTAAAAGAAATAATCCAATTTTTTACAAAAGAAATTTCTATATAAAATAAAAAGTTGGTGGAAGTGTACACTGATACAAAATAAGATTAGTTGCAAAAAATTCCATTCAAATCTATGAAATTAATTATCAAATAACTTTATTTTAAGTTGCTAAGATGAACAACACCAAGTTAATTTTCTCTCTTGCTGCTAATTTAAATAGGACACTTCATCAAAAAGATATAAAAATGCATTTCAAAATGAAGTTGGGACTGAAGGAAATTCTATCTCAATTGAGAAAGATACAAACAGCTAGTAGTAAAATCTATCTACCTATCTCATGCTGAAACTAGTATTTATTTCCCGCTAGTGTTAGTTTATGCACAACACCACGAAGGATCAGCTTGATGTTGTATGCAAAATACTGAAGTGTATAAAAGGAGACAAGAAAAAGGAGTGTCCTTCAAAATGGGAACGTCCACAAGTAAAGAAATATTTACTAATGTAGAGTGGGTTGGAGCTATTATAAGTTATAAATCGACATGGGGTCATACCTAGTTCATATGGAGGAATTTAGGTGCATGGAGAAGCAAAAAAGCAATTTGTTATTGCTCGAAGAGGCGTTTAAGCAAAATTCAGTGCCATGGCCCATGGTATCTGTGAACGTATGTAATGCCTTCTTGAAGATCTAGAAGTCTTCACTATATGGCCTATGACAATGAGGTACAACAATTAAGCTAATACTAGCATTTCTAAGAATTTGATCCACCAAAATCAAACTAAACTTATTGAAATTGATAGAAGGTTCATGAAAGAGAATTAATTACAGATTTACAGTCCAACAAAACTTTAGGCTTTTGATATCCTCACTGAAGCTCTTGATCAATCTACATGATATAGCTTTACTTCCAAGCTAGGAATGATACTACCTTACAATCGATCAAGGCATCTAAGTCCTATATTGATCGCTCTTTGCAACTACTAGCACTAAGTTGAAGTCAAAGCATCCAAAATCTCTCATCTTGCTGTAAGTATCTAACAACCAGATTTATGACAAGCAGCAAAGCAGCAACTAGCTATCCAACAGCCCTTAATTTCCCCCTTGGTGTCATGCCTAAGACAGTTGCCCTCATGCCCTTTGATTCCTAATGTGTAAATATTTATTTCTTATATAATTACTATTCTTTATTAACAATTTTCTTCCTTATTCTCCTCTCTAATTTGTGCGGTCAGTTAGCACTGTATCTCCTAAAAATTTTATGCCCTTTCTACCTTTGTAAATATGAAAATAACTGAAATTCCTTTCTCATATTTTCAAAAGATTGCAAGGAATCTAGTTCGTGTTAAAAGAGCTGAAATGAAAGCAAAAAAATATAATAATAATAATAAGTTTAAAAAAAAACAAGAGCAAACAGACTTGATTGGAAATTGGTAAATGAAATTAGCGAAGCAACATAAGGGCACCAATAACCAATGATGAAAGAGAAATCAACTGATGATGGTTTGCAGTTTTCCAGAGAATTAAAAGCATAATTAACTACTAATTTTAACCATATCAGACAAAAAACCAACCTGCACAATCATAGTGAATGAATTTGTACCGAACAACCAGAGAAAACTAATGATAAGTTTAACAATAAATTATAAAAAAAAAGAATGATTATTTAATAAGGATGTTCGCAGTTGAAAAGATAAAGTGCACATTCAATCATTCATAATTGATGAAATTATGTGAGGATTAAGATCTTTTGCTTTTGCTTTGTACAAGTAAACGCTTGTGTAGGATCACTGCATGCACACTTGTGGGAGTTGCCCCACAAAAAACTGCTCACTTGTGTGAGTGCACTGGGCACAAAAAAGAGACTGGAAATAACACCAAAATGATGACTATGACACTAGAAACTTCACTCACTGCATGAATCACAAGGAACTTGTGCCTTCAAAGAAATCTGCTTTGTGCAGCCCTTGGCAGCTTCATCAAAAGATAGATTCAACTCTACCTGTTAGAGTTCTCATAGAAGATCGTTCAAATAGTTGTCAGGGTACATGACTGAATAATTAATTATCACTTTCAGCCACTATAGAAGCCAAACCTGAATGTCAGCTGCATATGTCTCTCGTTCACTTTCAAAAACCTAAGATAGGGAAAGAAATCACATCTCTATCCGCACTCATAAGGACATTATGAACATAAAGACTTACCTCTGAAAAAACTTTGTAGAATGTGGAGGAGAAAGGATCATTTTTGGTGCGATTGTACTTGGCTGTATCCTCACTATCATATGATATGCTCTCAGCTCCACTAGAGAATCCCTTCCATTACCACAGCAGTTCTTATCAATATAGCACACTACAAAGCACCTCCTAAACTTCGCAAAAGAATCAATGATAAAAAAGTAAACGGACGTGCTATTAGAATGCATTTATTTAATTAAGGGGTAAGGAAGAAAGAGTAGAACGTCATAGAAAAGAAGCAACTTCAACCACAAAATTTTTGGGATAAGTTACCCTGTCATATTGTGCTTTTTTATCAGGGTCACGCAGTGTCTGAAAGAAACCATTCACTGGATATTAGAAAGCAAAACAGTGAATGAAATCAAAGAAAAAGAGAACGAATAAAAAATTGCAAAACTAGCCTCATATGCTTCTCTAATTTCTTGGAACTTTCTCTTCGCTGCAGGATTATTCTTATTTGCATCTGGGTGATATTTTTTGGCAAGCTGCAGGATGAATTTTATCATGTTTCAAAATAAGAAAAAAAATGAACTAAAAGTGCACATGAAAATGCTACAAATGGCAAAGCTTGCAACAAAGATCTTCCTCAACTGACAAAATATATTTCATTGCAAAGATAAAGCAACAACTTGCTCAGCTGCTTCTTACGATGTGGAGCATCCCAAATCACGGAAGCTTGATCCCAGTAGCCTGACTACTGCGACCGCAGACAATACCGCAATCGCTGAATTGACAACCTGGTCATCCAATTGCCGATTCCAGCCGATTTCATCCCTTCTCTATTTTTTCCTATTTCCCTACTTCTAATTAGATTACTCTATTAGAAAATTTTTATATATGTTGTATTTGGCTGTTTTGGAAATTTAGATTTTATTTTGTATGTTTTAGAGATTGTATTATCTGTTTTCTATCCCAAGGAGTGTTATATCCTCTTCATTTTATATGTAAGGTGCTTGTAGCTTGTGTAGGAATATATGATGTCCTCTTCATTTTATATGTATTATGTCGTTTTCCGGGATCCACTGCTGTTTTCAACAGGGAAAGCCACCGATCAATGCCAATCACCATCCAAATGCCGCCGAATTCATGTATTATCATTCCCTTGTCGTGCCACAAACGTCTCCATGCCAAATCCCCTTCCTAAATACCGTCTAAGCACTCTAGAATGGTATCATCCTAGGAACTTTACAAGAACATGGGAAAATTACATACCCTTGAAGAAAAATAAAAAGAGAGAAATGTTCCCACGTATGGCCAAATCTTTGTGATCAGCACAATTGATGATTTTCAAATGAAGAAATAGAAAACTATACAAAGGGAAGACTTTATCATGCAGATTATGAAGAAAAATGATCAAGAAAATTTATAACCATTTATTATTTATTATATGTACCGGTATTATGACTTAAACTTCCCTTGATTGTGTGGAAGAGCTGTCGAAAGGCATAATCCTAGTTATAACACAAAAGTACAAGAGTTGAAGACAAAATTACAGAAATGTGTCCTAAATAATGATATTTCACATTTACCAAATAACTGCATGACGCACAAATCAACATCAGACCACTCCTAACTGTCATAAGTCCAATTCCACTATTTCTACTCTTGCGTCATAGAACCTTGACCATGCATAACCAGTGCACTTTATTACTAATCACCTCATGCCTAGAGCGTTATAGCAATGAGCCCCGGAGTTTCCACTGATGTTTCCAGGAGATAAAAATTTGAAATGATATTTCCTATATATATCACAAACGGTTCATTGCAGAAATCATTTTTATAATGGAGGCTCATAGTTTATTAAGCACTACAAATCTATACACAAATTAACATATAAATCCATGCAAAATAAAAGACGGACACAAGAAAAATGAAATTATAATCTTGATCTTAGTATAGGCATGGTAAACATGAGCATGGCAGATTCAAAGCAATGATCCATCACAAAGTGAACGCATTTAATCATCATGCAAAGTATATATTCTCAATAAAAATCAAATCAAAAGTATCAAAAGAAAGACATTACATTAACTACAGTAAAACAAAAGATTATCGTGGAAAACAATGGTTCCATAATTAATTATAACTCATTTCACTAAGCTCGAGGGTAAAACCTTATTCCCACAAAACTACTGCATGAGAGAAAACCAACACTTAAACCTAATTATTACACTCGCCTGAAGGTTTTACAATCTTGATTGGCTGCATGGCCGTAAAAGTAAATCATAGACCATCAACAATACCCACAAAACTGTACAGTTCACAACATGGTTCTTAAGAATATCAATAAAGGCTTAGAAAGCACTCCAAGCCACTCTATAAAAGCTGAATGTAAAGATGTAAATGCAAATTAACAGCAAATGTATCTCTAATTCTTCATTTATTAGATCAAAAAAACCTAAATATCAATACTCAAACTAATTATTACCATTTCTTCACCGAAAGCAGTTGCAACAAGTTTAAAAAAAAGTTCATGAATATTGGAAAGAAAAAAAATGGATACAAAACATGCAACAACATTACAAACCTATGAAAAATGCAGTAAACCTCATGTTAAGCGACTTCTCCTGAGGCAAACACCAACTTGCCACCACTACTCCTCTTTGTTGGATTTTTAATATATCCTATTATTAGTATTTTCTATTTTTAGTATCTTCTATTATCGGTATATTATAATTCTTGTTTCTTTCTTTTATTATGAGGAGTACGGTGGATATTATTGTTTTCCCAATATGAGAGTCATCCTGCTCTATTTAACTTGAAATCATTTTTCTATGAAATTAAGGAGGAATAATTATTTCTTCCCTCCCAATAACTACATGGTATCAAAACCCCAATCTAGACGGCATTTTTCCGCCCGAGTTCTGTTTAATGACCATCGCCATAACTCGCCATACATCCTCACTAAGAAGGCAACACCACATCGCGACGCTCAAAGGAAGGCATCGATCAACGATGCTCGCGTATTCTCCTCCTCCCGCTCAGTCATTGTGATCCAGTTGCAATTAGCACTAGCGGCAAAGTGATCCAATCACGATTAGAGCAAGCTGCGAAGATCGAGATTATGTACAGACGTAGGGTTGCGACTTTGTCCTTCCTAGGAAGCTAAAGATAAGATTGCGGGGTACCAATGTGCGCAAGGAAGTAAAAGGATCGCGGTGTACATGAGTTCCCATCGTTCTTGATTAGCAATGATGACGGTTGTTGAAAGAATTTCTACCGCATCGATCAGTTCCAGTAATTCTGAAACCACCAAACTTCAGCCAACAGCTCCCCTGGGGTATTTTGACTAAATATTTTTCTCATAATTTACAACATTGCCTCACAGTTATATAACTTAATGGGCACAACTATGTGGAGTAGTCACAATCAATAAAATTGGCGATCGATATGAAAGAAAAAAATTAAGTATTTGGCCAAAGAAATCCCAAAAACTGTTACTAATGATCTGAATCTGGTATTTAACCAGAGAAATCCCAAAAACTGTTACTAATGATCTGAATCTGAAAATATGGTAGTTTGAGATTCTATGGTAATGACATGGCTCATCAATTCAATGGAACATTCCATAAGAAAGCCTCATATATTCTTTCCCACTACTCGAGATATATTGGAGGCTATTTGATATCTCTATGCTGACTTGGAGAATTCTTCGCAACTTTTTTTAGTTAAAAAATCACTTTGGATATCCAAAAGATAAAAATAAATGTGATGTTACTACGTATTACAATGAGTTTAGTATTTTCTATTTTTAGTATCTCCTAATATTGATATGTCATAATTTTTGTTTCCTTGTTTTATTATAGGGAGCTATGCCAAACATTATAGTTTTCCCAATATGAGAGCCATCCTCCTCTATTTAAATTGTAATCTTTTTTCTGTGAAATTGAAGAGGACTAATTAGTTTCCCCTCCCATAAAACTATGTGCATGGGTGTCAGCTGCCTGAATTAAGAAAATTATACCCCCATGCAAGATTGGTTTCCAAAAGACTAATTGAGCTGTGAATTTGACTGTAGTTCTAAAAATCTTCTCAAATTAATATTTGCTACTTTTACTCAATTCCAGCTAATGATCAAGCTTTAAACAAGCATCAATTACAAAAATTAAAAAGATTAATTTGAGCCTTTTATTCAGAGTTCAGTTGACAACCTGACTAACATTAACAAGCATATGAAGTAATATGCTGTACAAAAGCAATATACTTACAACAGCCCTAGAGCAAACCTGACATCTAAACTTAAAAGAAAAAAGAGCCTTAAACAAAGCTCTAAGCGTGACACCAGATAAAGATCTATAAATAAGATAATAAATTACTGGTACAGTATGACATCCTATCATAAACAAACTACTTGTTAAAGAGAAATAAGAAAATCATGAACTAAAGAAAGGATAATAATGTTCAACCTTGACTTACTAGGTAATAAATTATTGGTACAGTATGACATCCTATCATAAACAAGCTACTTGTTAAAGAGAAATAAGAAAATCATGAACTAGAGAGAGGACAATAATGTTAAACCTTGGCTTACAATTATGCGCGTCCATTCAAGTGATGATAGTTACAGCTACAAGTGTTATGATGTTTGTCTACCAATGGTTTTGACTCCCTTACACACCTAGACTAGCATGCCAAATACTATGACTAAGAAGAAACTGCTAGTAAAGGTGGGAATGTAGAGATCAACAACAAGAGAAGCTTTGATTGAAAAGTGGACGGAAAAGGTAAGTAAATATTCTTTGTGGAAACAGGGTAGAGAAGACATTAAGTGGTGCGGTAAAATAACTAGAGTTACAAACAGCTTGATTTATTTTAATCTGCAGAATCACATTCTGTTACTAGTAAAGCACTAAGATTGTACTACAAATTTTTTGCTACCCTGATAAACTTGATTATGTAAGTAATTAACAGACATTGGTGGGCCAAAACATGAACAAAATTTTAATATTTTGTTTTATATACGGGCACTGAATGTTCATTAGCAGGCCATGTTTCAAGATCTGAAAATGAGAATCACATTTATGAGTGCTATGACTGCTGCAAAGGATAGAGTGACAAGGACTGCATTAAAGAAAGCATGGCAATAGCAATTTTATAAAAATAACATAATGAAAAATAAAAATCAACAGCATTAGGCAGGTGTTGCATCAGAGAAGAGAAGGCAATAATAAGTTCAAAACTCAATTATTAAGGAATAAAAGGGATGGGCCAAAGCTAATTAGTTGGATATTGTTGCAAAGATCTGACGCAACAAATTAACAACAAATACAGGCTATAAAAATAACTGAATGTAGAAGCAGATTCGAAAAAAGCCAACTCAAAATAGTTAGATAGCTAACACTGCTGTATGTGCTACTTCCACCGACAATTTTATCCTGTGAACCCCCTCACATTGAATGATAATTAAAAAGAAATATAAATATAGAATTTTATTTGATGTTCCTCTTAGGATGCAACTCCAAACAGGATAGTCATACAAGCAGAAAAAGATTTTAATATATAGAGTTTTATGATGTTGCTATTTCTGATGATAATTTCAACTGGTGAAACTCATCACATCTCATGATAATTAAAGAGACATAACGCCTCTTCGAATGCAACTCAAAACAGGAGAATCATACATGCAGAGCATAAAAGGGAGAAAACAATGTAACCAAAGAATGGCATTTGTAACAATGCTAAAACATGAGCAAGTTATTGAAGCGCCCAACGGACGCAAGAATAACTTGACATGAGTACATTAAAAATGAATTAAATAAAACAAAATTAAATCGTCTCCTAAATGGATATAAGCAAGAAGCCAAGAGAAAACAAATATATCAAAAAAATTGTGAAGATCTTTACAAGTCGATATACTCCTTTAAAAGCAGTCAAAAGAAAATAAAAAGCAAAATAATAGCAAATAAGGAAATGAGGGAAACGTGCATTGTGGAATGCTTTCTTGATGTCCTCTGGTGAAGCATTATTCGAGACGCCGAGAATTTCATAGTAGTCCCGTTCCATAGCATTACTAGATCCTGTGATATAATACATTCAACATCTACTTCTGGCACAATATTATCTAGAAAAGCAAGAAAAACAATACAAATACATAGACTAATTTGCAAATAGTACTGTACCTGTGAAATGAAAGGATCTGATTGGAAATGTTTTAGCAGCTTTAAAAAAGACATCGGGTCCTCTAAGAAACTGAGCACGTCCATTTAATGCTGACAGAAGCACCAAGTGTCAAGAAAGGCAAATACTAGAAAATGGTGATTACAAAGAAGGCAATTTGTCTAAGATGAGCTTATAATATATAACTGGATTTATAAAATCTTGATTGCAATGCTAAGCACTTTCTTGTAATTGATCATATATTAGTTTGCGTTTTTTACTTGTATAAGGTGGTTATTTTTCTCAAAAAAAATTATCAGCAAGAGGCTAGTACTTCAAATAAAATGAAAAAGAAGGCCAGAATTCCAATCATATCATGAGTCATTTTGCACCTAATACAGCCATAGGCTTCCTTTGTCAAGTTTGCCATTCTGCTTTTAATGTAAGCCAATTTGACATTAGGGTTAAGCCTGAATGATATACATCGAAACCGAATTCATTACAAAATAAACAGCAGCAATGACAAGACATTTCATGGATGATTAGGCAATAAAAATATTCAATCTAAGACCTAATGCAAGATGCCTAAGAATCTAGAGTTTCACAGTGCATCTATATGTGTAATGCACAAAAATCACACATACAAAGTCATGTTCGAAGTTCACAAAACATCAGCTAAAATACCCAATCAGCCTTTTTTCTGAAAAATCAGAAAAATACAACCCAAATGATAGTATAATAACCATCCAAATAGAAATTTAGCATAGAAAATTCAATTTAAACTAAAACAGTACAACAATAAGAAAATCATACCAAATCAAATCACAGAAGTAAACCAATTACTAAATTATATAAGAACAATGAAAAAATTCCATGGAAATTACTACAAGATAATTTTCTCAAAGATTTTATACCTGTGCAATACAAAAAAATTCATCATGACTATCATTCAAAAAAAAGAGAGAGAAAACAAAAAATTTGAAGTAATTATTATTAATGGGCTTCATTTTAGCATGCCTCATATGCTTATTAATAACCACAAATCTCCTCAAATTTCCAAAATAGGATTAGCTAAAATCCATGGACAACTATCACAAAAAAGCCATAATCTGATTATTTATTCACGACGAAAATAGCAAGTCCCGAAAGCAAAAAAGTTGAGGGATTACTGGAGAAACTACAAGTCATGGTACAGTAATAGGAAAGCCACTAAACTAACTGACTCTCAAGTAAATCCAACACTACAGCCCAGTAAACATTAAAAAGGCAACCTTATGAGCCCTCAAAATTCACACCTAACTTTTCTAAGAGAGTGGATCCAAATAAAGCTTTTAAAGATGATTTGATTTAAATAAGATACTACCCAAAGATTTTGACCTCATTCTACAAGAACATTATGATCCAATTTCCAATTTTTCTCATAAATAAAAGTCTCTATGATTAATTACCCCTCATGATGACAAGAAAGGATTTTTAATTTAGGCTAGTGAATAAATCCTAAATACATAGCTTATAGTAGCAATAATTTTCAATTTTAAGATTATGTAGAAATATATTGTTTTGGCTTTCAGCGGATAGTAGTAGAAAATGATGATAAACTCGATAAGATCTCACGATTTTATCATCTTGTTTTGTAGACTCGGATTTATTAATGTCACAACTCGGCTTAAGACTTAGAATTAATCAAAGTGGGTACAGATAGTTGGACTGTGGGAATTAAGATTTCTCTATTTATTTTCTATAACTAAATTTGAATAGATGAAGAGCCACTAATTAAATTAAATTAAAAAAGTATATTTAAATTTACTCATTATTAGTTTTCCACATCTTCTATAAATATTTATTCTTCTATCGTTTATTTTTTAATTAATTAATTACACCTGAAAAGTTATATTAAAATAACAGTGCACTCAACAAGTAAATGAATACTCATACACCTAAACTATAGTAATAAAATGGAAAGAAAAGCAATTTGCATGCCAAATAATTTTTTTAATAAATACATATAAATATTTGAAGCTATTCAATGAATCTTATCATATTGATAACATATCTATATCATTTTATATATGTACAATCGTCACAGGACACCATTTAAAAATTGTATAAATTAAGGTAATTCAATATTAATATCTTTTTTTCCAATTACATGCACGGGTACCTTAACGTTCCTCCGCTAGTACCATAAAAGGGAAACTTCATCATAGGCAAGCATGCACATACAAGCATACTATAAAAATATCACTTTCTATTAATAAATATTTCATTCTCATTTGTGGGACGGTCAATATTCTTGTACAAGATTATATATCTACGATAATTAAACAAATCTGAGTACACACGTCATTCTTATAAATATAAACAAAATTTCAATAGAACCATAAATCATAGGTATGTAATACTATAACAGTAACACTAAATGCATTTGGTCCAAAAGAAACAAAATATTACTATAATAAAAGAATATGAGTACTCACCGCGATGTCAATTAAATTGTTATTTAATCTGTCTTAACATCGTCTCTTCTAAAATTGATGCATATAAAAAAAAAAGGCATCAAAATAACCAAATTAAAAAAAATAATTTAAATAAACAAAAAATTTAAAATAATAAAAGAATAAAATTTCCAACAATTTAAATTAAGAAAAACCAAATAAACCTAAAATTGCCAATTAAAATCAATAAATAAAACAAAAAAAAAAACCAAAATTCCAGTACCAAAGTTTGCTCAGGTCAATCTTCCTCTAACTCGCACACTTCGCCTCCCTAAATCTAGAATTCTAATTGAAAGTCCTAATTTAATAAAATTTTCTATTAACATTACAATATATATGTACATATATACATATATATATCTCTATATATTTATCTATATATATATATATATATATATATATATAACATGTGGGGATTTCGCCCGATGGCATCGGCATCGGTGGCGGGCAGAGCTAGGGTTTCGTCCGATGGAGATTACCTGGTTTGAATCCTTCGGCTTTTAATTGTTTTCGTCGTCCTCGACGACAAAGGATTTCTCGTACTAGACGACAAAGGATTTCTCGTACTCGACGACGAAGGGTTTCTTCTCCTCGGATTTTGTGCAAGTCGTCTCCTCCTACGTGCATCGTTTTGTCCTGCCCAATGACGAAGGGCTTTGGCGTCGTCTTTGCTAAGCTTCGTCGAGGCACCCTTTTATGTGGTTCGTGTCTTCTACGTGGTTTTTCTTGTCTTCATGGACCTCTTCAGCTGCAACTGTTTCGCGGCTTCGACAACTGCTGCTTCGCCCCGACATCTTTGGCTCGTCTTCAGCACGTCATTTGCCCTCTGCCCGACTTGGCAGAGCTTCTCCTTGTTGTGATGTAGTTTCCTTCTTCTTCAGTTGAACTTGGCAAAGCCTCCTTTATCCATCTGGTGGGTAATCCTCAGCTGGAAACGCGGCAGTCTTCTCCTCAAGTTATAAGGAGTATTGTGACGGTACAGGTGGTTGTCTCTTTATTAAGAATGCAAGCAGAAAAAGTCGAAAAGCTGCACTTTTTTCCTCTGAGTAAGAAATTTCAACCCTGTCTGAGAAATTCAAGTTTACTCTTATTGAAAATTTTTTGTGGGGGAACCCACCTATGCAAGTTATCAAAAAAAGTTTTGATAATCTTAAATTAGCAGGAAAGAGGAAAGTGGGGCTCATGGATGGGAGACATGTATTGATTCAATTAACGGTGGTTGAAAACTACACTCTAGACATATTTGTTCCACCTAGAGAGAAAACTACCACAGGACAGGATTTGATGCCGGATTTAATTGCCACTGTGGACCCTCCCCCTAAAAATACTATTTCTGCGATTGATGAGAAGTTGTTTGCTTCGGAGCAAAACCCTACTGAAAAAAGTACTAAAGGACCCTTACCTACACGGACTGAAAAACAGGAGAACCTTGCAGCTCCCCATCTTCAGGAAGTATTTGGAGTAGAGGCGACAACTCATACCTCACACACACTTGAACCTCTTGTGGGTACAACTGTTGGCAATCTTTCTACTGCAGCACTACCACCTCATCTGAATAAGCAACAATCCTGGGATGAGGAATGGCAGGTTTACACTTTCAGAAGGAAGAAAAAGAATGGAGATCTACTTGAACTATAGAATCTAATGGATGATACTTTGGTTACTTCGGGCAATGGTACGCACCTAACCAATTTGTTAGCTGGTTCCCTTTCGAGAACTAAAAGCAGAAGCATAACTAAATTGTGTCGTCCTGATAGATCTTATATGTATCATCTATTTTTGGGATTTTATATTTCTTTTTTTGTGTGTGTTGTATCGTGTGGGTTGGGTGTCTATTTTGGCCTCACTCATACAATTTATCTGTACCCTTTTCTCTTTAATATATATACCCTTGGGCTTTTAAAAAAAAATAAACCATGTGAAAATCTTCTTGTGCGCTTTTGTCTCCTTCCTACGCACTGGTCTCCTTCCTTTTCTTCGATCGGTCACACGACACCAACGTTGGCTACTTTGTTGCTTGACTCTTCCTCTCTTCTTCATATATGATGCTTGCACCCCTCTTCACGTGATCACCTGCACCAAAATGCCTTGGGTTTGATCAGCTTCCATCTTCATCTGTGCTTGGCTTGTCTTCTTCCGTTTCACTAAATGTACGTCAGAAGCTCGATGGCATCATGAGTTGCTCGACACCGATGTCGAGAGCTCTCGCCTCGCCTCTCCTCTACTCGACAACGTACCCTCCCATGCCAGATCGTGGCATCTCTTCTCTAGACTCTACAGGTAAACCGCGGAGTTTATTCTCTCAACTTGACTACGACGATTTAGAGGCACATATATCTCTTCTGCTTCTCGACCTCCCCTCGTTTCCTCTCCCCATGCTCAACTCTTTGTTTCCTTTCCCACTCTTTGGCTCTTCGATTCCTCTCCCCCGTTAACAGAAAAGGGACGTTACAATTTAGTCAGAGAAGGTGGTGGGCTCAACCCAGCTGAATGATTCTTTTCAGTAATCATATTTTGTCATTGAAACAAAACCTCCAAACCTAGGCTGGATGATTTTCTAAGGCGACAATTTTAAATTGACCTTAACCAAAAAAGGCTTTGTGTTTTATCGAGCACACCTTATAATTCATCACCCAAAACATTTAGGCAATGAGGAAAATTTTAGAGTTTAGCCATGTTCAAAAATAAATGATGTAATTGTATGGCGAACAATCCAACCAAAGGATCTCAGCCATAACTACCTTCATTTGTAATGTTATTTAGTACTAAAACCACCGCATCAAAAGAAATGTCACTTTTTACTCGCATAAAATCTACAATAACTATCATAAAAATACTCCTGATATCTAAATAGTGGGACTTATGATCCCAACCTATAGATACGGTAGTTCCTAAAAGCTAAATATGATATATTCAAGGTTTGAATTTGAGTTCGAATGAGAGGAGTCAGAATTTTCAAAATAATTGCAAGTCTCTAAAAATATTTAAACATGTCTCCTAGCAAACGAAATTTGAATTCATCATATTTTTAGTCTGTACAACATTCTCTGACTTAAAGTTCAAGCATTTAGCAAGTTTTCCTGATTCTTTTGTACTTTTATCAATTTTTTTGGCCTAAAACAATGTGCATTATGTATGGGCCAATTCAAAATAAAATTACATGTCCATCATTGAGGTCATTTAAATCATTTAATTTTGACGCTTTAAAAAATATCAACTCTCATTGCTTGCATACAAAGGATAGGTTCCATATATGAACATAATGTTTAAGTTCATTTGGACTTCTATTGCATTAATATTTGTCACGAGGCATAGATCTTGCCAACACTAATCCTTGTGGCAATCAACTCTAAATAGTGGAACTTATGATCGCAAATTGTAGACACGGTTTCCTAAAAGCTAAATATGATATATTGATGGTTTGAATTTAAGTTCGAATGAGAGGAGTCAAAATTTTCAAAATAATTGCAATTCCCCTAAAATATTTAAACACGTCTCCTAGCAAACAAAAATTAAATTCATCCTATTTTTAATCTGCACAGCATTCTCTAACTTTAACTTCAAGCATTTAGCTTTATGTTTACATAATTTTCAAAGCACTTGCATGATTTTCAAGGCATTATAAGATTGGCTTACGAAGCACAAAAAAGATTCTCAATATTTGAATGTTTATGAAAATATTTTGTCACTAGAATGTGGCAAACCCTTTCATTTTAAATTTTTAAATATTGCATTTTATCCTCTTGTGTTCATGTGTTGTGAATTCGGTTGCAAATTTGGCAAACTGAAATTCATTATGTGTTTTAAAATGCCATAGTTTTATTTTTAGGTAATTCTATATAACACTGTCATTGTCGGGTCCCAAGTCCCGGATGTGAAAAGTGAAGATTTGTGTTAGGTAGTCGATAGCAAACATAATTTTTTTGTCGAAAAATCAGGACATAAATCCTTCAAATCCTTATGTTAATGCTAGGGTGTCTCTTGGAAGTGAGACGCTATATAGTCTGAATATGGTAAAAAGCGTGCAAGAGTCGTACACCGATGGTCGGGTGTAGTGTCAAATAAGCAAGAATTCCCACATTACGAACTATTGCGGGCAAAGAGGTGGGTAAGAAACTAATATTATGATAGAATATTGAAATATAAGTACTCTCACGGGTAAATTAGTGAAATTAGTAAATATTATGGTTCTGAGGAAGATAAATATCTTACGTATTCAAGAAAATAAATGGGTTGGAGAAAAGGTTGAGGAGATTGATAACATAAGTTTTAAGTTTGATATTCATGTAGGAGTCGCACTGGAAATGGTGTAAGTGTAATTATAAATAAGAGTTTGAAAAATAATGTCATAAATATTAATAGAATTCAAAATAGAATTACAGCCCTAAAAATTGTTGTTGACACTAAGATTTTTAATGTTATAAGTGTTTATGCTCCTCAAGTAAGTTTAGATTTAAGTTCAAAAAAAAATTCTGGAATGACATAGAAGAATTAATACAAATGATATCTCTTGAAGAATGAATTTTTATTAGAGGAGATTTAAATACACATGATGATAAAATGGTAGAATATTTTAGAAATATTCATGATAGCTACAATTTTGGAGTGATTAAGAAGGCAGAATCATATTAGATTTTGCTTTATTGTATAATTTTGTTATTACTAATACTAACACTTTATTTAAGAAAAGAGATGAGCATATTATTACTTATAAAAATCGACCTAATAATACACCAATTGATTATTTTCTTATGCGAAAAAGAGATCGTTGAGAATATTAAAATTATAATGTCATTTCATTTGAAAATTAAGTACTCAACATTGATTATTAGTTCTAAATTTGAAGATGAGTTGTAAGATAAAAAATACAATAAAACATTGTCCTAGAATTAGATGGAGGCACCTAAAAAACACATAAAAATATTTTTATGAGTAAACTTCAAGATTTTAAGATTGAAATGCTCATAAAGAAGTTAATTGTATGTGGGATAAAATAACAAGCACTATTAAACAAGTGGCAAAAGATGTACTAAGAGAATCAAAAGAAAATAAATAATTGGTCATGAAATAATAATGTGCAAGAAAAGATAAAATATAAGTATTATAAAAATTAGTTTAAATATAAAAGCTTAGAAAACTGGAAAAAAAATAAGGTGCTTCGAAGGATATCTAAAAGAACAATTTCTTACGCTAGAAATTCTGCTTTAAGAGAGTTTTATAATAGATTAGATACTGAAAATCATGAAAAATATATGTATAAACTAGTCAAACAAAAATAAATAAAGATTTAACTCAAGTTAAGTGTGTTAAAAATGAAAATAAAAAAGTATTTTTCTTAGAGGAAGATATTCAATATAGGTGGGTGAGCTATTTTTATAAATTATTTAATGAAGTTACTGAAAATACAATAGACATTAGTAATTTTAATATCGTTAATAGAAACAAAAAGTTTTTTTTTTACCGTCGTATCAGTAAAAAAGAAGTTGAGAAACATTTAAAGAAAACCAATAGTGAAAAATCTATAGGAACTGATGATATCCCAATTGAAGTGTGGAAATATTCAGGAGATTTGGGTGTTTCTTGACTTACTAAACGCTTTAATATTATTTTAAAAACTAAAAATATGACTGTGGAGTGGAAGAAGAGTATCTTGGTGCCCATTTTTAAGAATAAAGTAAATACATAAGAGTGTGCAAATTATTGAGGAATTAAGTTGATGTGTCATACTTTAAAATTATGGGAGAGTGTAATTGAACATAGGTTAAGACGTGATATAAAGATTTCTCATAATCAGTTTGGATTTATGTCAGGCAAGTCTACTATGGAAGTTATACATTTATTATGAGGTTTGATGGAGCAGTACAGAGAGAGTAAAGAGGATCTACATATGATTTGTATTGCTTAGAAAAAGCTTACGAAAAGGTTCCAAAAGAAGTCATTTGGAGTGTTCTAGAGAAGAAAGGTGTTGATATGACTTGCATTCAAGTCATTAAAGATATGTATAATAGAGTTGTTACTTGTGTTAAATTAGGAGGATTGACTAAGTATTTCCTATTTCAGTTGGATTACATCAAAGATCGGAATTAAGAACATATCTTTTCTGCTTTGGTTATGGATGCTTTTACTGGACATTTACAAAAGGACGTATCCCGGTGTATGCTTTTCACTGATGATATCCTTCCTGTGGGTAAGGCTAGAGAAAGAGTTCAGAAAAAACTTGAATTATGAAGGTCTATATTAGAGTATAAAGACCTTCGTTTGAGTACATCTAAAACTGAATACATGGAATGTAATTTTATTAGTTATAGCTCTAGTGGCAGACAGAGTTATAACTATGGGTGATCAAATCATTAAAAGGTGTGAATGTTTTAGGTATTTTGTTCTATTGTTCAAAGTGATGGTGATATAGATGGGGTTGTTACTAGTAGAATTCAAGTTGGTTGGTTGAAGTAGAGGAATGCATCATGTCTATTGTGTGATAGAAAAATACCGCTTCGACTAAAAGAAATATTTTATAATATGGCAGTGAGACCTGCAATGCTTTAATGCGTAGAATGTTGGTCTTTAAAAGATAAGCATAAAATAAAGTTAAGTGTTGTTGAGATGAGAATGCTTAGATGGATGAGTGGCTTGACACTTAGAGAAAAAATAAAAAATGAATATATCTGTGATAGGGTTGGGGTAGCTCCAGTGGCGGG
>NEWO01000577.1:196561-225024 GCA_003013225.1 Phalaenopsis aphrodite
AACTAAATGAAAACATGACACTAAATAGGACGCAATGGAGAAAAAGGATTCATGTGGCCGACCCCACGTAGTGGGATTAAGGCTTTGTTGTTGTTATTGTTGTTGTATAAAAGCTTAGAAAACTGGAAAAAAAATAAGGTGTATCGAAGAATATCTAAAAGAACAATTTCTTACGCTAGAAATTCTGTTTTAAGTGAGTTTTATAATAGATTAGATACTAAAAATGCTGAAAAATATATGTATAAACTAGTCAAACAAAAAAAATAAAGATTTAACTCAAGTTAAGTGTGTTAAAAATGAAAATCAAAAATTATTTTTCTTAGAGGAAGATATTCAATATAGGTGGGTGAGCTATTTTTATAAACTATTTAATGAAGTTATTGAAAATACAATAGACATTAGTAATCTTAATATCGTTAATAGTAACAAAAAATATTATTTTTACTGTCGTATTAGTAAAAAGGAAGTTGAGAAACATTTAAAGAAAATCAATAGTGAAAAATCTATAGGATCTGATGATATCCCAATTGAAGTGTGGAAATATTCAAGAGATTTGGGAGTTTCTTGACTTGCTAAACACTTTAATATTATTTTAAAAACTAAAAATATGACTGTGGAGTGGAAGAAGAGTATCTTGGTGCCCATTTTTAAGAATAAAGTAAATGCATAAGAGTGTGCAAATTATAGAGGAATTAAGTTGATGTGTCATACTTTAAAATTATGGGAGAGTGTAATTGAACATAGGTTAAGACGTGATATAAAGATTTCTCATTAATCAGTTTGGATTTATGTCAGGCAAGTCTACTATGGAAGTTATACATTTATTATGAGGTTTGATGGAGCAGTACAGAGAGAGTAAAGAGGATCGACATATGATTTGTATTGCTTAGAAAAAGCTTACGAAAAGGTTCCAAAAGAAGTCCTATGGAGTGTTCTAGAGAAGAAAGGTGTTGATATGAGTTGCATTCAAGTCATTAAAGATATGTATAATAGAGTTGTTACTTGTGTTAAATTAGGAGGATTGACCAAAAATTTCCTATTTCAGTTGGATTACATCAGAGATCGGAATTAAGAACATATCTTTTCTGCTTTGGTTATGGATGCTTTTACTGGACTTTTACAAAAGGATGTATCCTGGTGTATGATTTTCACTGATGATATCCTTCCTGTGGGTAAGGCTAGAGAAAGAGTTCAGAAAAAACTTGAATTATGAAGGTCTGTATTAGAGTATAAAGACCTTTTGAGTACATCTAAAATTGAATACATGGAATATAATTTTATTAGTTATAGCTCTAGTGGCAGAGTCATAACTATGGGTGATCAAATCATTAAAAGGTGTGAATGTTATAGGTACTTTGTTCTATTGTTCAAAGTGATGGTGCTATAGATGGGGTTATTACTAGTAGAATTCAAGTTGGTTGGTTGAAGTAGAGGAATGCATCATGCCTATTGTGTGATAGAAAAATACCGCTTCGACTGAAAGAAATATTTTATAATATGGCAGTGAGACCTGCAATACTTTATGGCGTAGAATGTTGGTCTTTAAAAGATAAGCATAAAATAAAGTTAAGTGTTGTTGAGATGAGAATGATTAGATGGATGAGTGGCTTGACACTTAGAGAAAAAATCAAAAATGAATATATCTGTGATAGGGTTGGGGTAGCTCCAGTGGCGGGCAAGATTAGGGAGAGACGTCTTAGATGGTTTGGTCACATTAAACATCAACCATTTGATGATCCAACTAGGAGAATAAATGTTTTAGATTCAAGTTATGTTAAGAAAGGCAAAGATAGACCTAAAAAGACTGTGGCTTATTGTATTAAAATGATCTTAATCTATTAGAATTAAATGAAAATATGACACTCAATAGGACGCAGTAGAGAAAAATGATTCATGTGGCAGACCGCACTTAGTGGGATAAAGGTTTGTTGTTGTTATTGTTGTTGTTAGATTTTAGGAGATGTACCTCATAATGAATCACTCTTCATCCTATAAAGGAGAGGTGGGTGGAGAGGTGGGTGGAGAGGTGGGTGGGCCCTAATTTCATTTTTCACGCCAGGCACATTTAGTTTAAGTACATGTTCAAAAAGTTGAAATACAAAGGTAAAGTTTTGTCTATACTTGATAGCAAGTTTTCAAGTTCATTGTAAATTCTCTTTTCAAGTTGTCATGCTCATGTTTAAATCTTGTTCAACACTACATGGATGACGTTTAGGATATTTAAATTTTACTCTTAGCCCGCATTTTTTTTTTTAAATTAGTCGAGTTTATATTTATAAAGGTTCTTTTTTGTATAGAGATTCATTATATATCCAATTCAATAGCCTCCCAATATCTCTCATACATAAGTGTTGTTTCAAGGACTGCTAAGTCTGTCACCAAAGCATAAAAAAGCATGCATGGTCAATGTCCTATGACACAGTGGCCAAAAATCTTCAAACACACCATGTTTAAAAAGGTGTGCATAAGCCTTCAACTCTTGTACAAAAATGAACAAAAATCTTACTACCACATTAGAATAATGTATACAAGAGCTTACATTTTAATTTTTTTTGCTACAATGGAATATTTTGCATACATGGGTTGATCAGTGAGATTGTTTTTCCCTTTTTATTTGACTTCTTCATTAGCTTCCTTATTATTATCATCTGATGTGATTTCTTCTATCATATCGAGATGTCAACCGTCCCATTTGCATCCATTTTTATTAGATTGAGGTCTTTAAATTTCTTTTTTTTTTTCGCAATGTCCTCACCTTCAAAGCTCTCATTATCTTATTCTTCATAAGGTTCAAGATTGCCTTTGATGATTTAGGCCTAGTCAACTACTCTTTTTGAGTAAGAAGACTTAAGGTTCTACCACCAGCTGATGAAACACTTCATCAATAATCATGTTACAAACACGAAAAACAAAACTTTGATTAGGTATCAATCTCTTAAATGCAATATTATTTGTTCTTTTACAAGCACATCAATTTGTAAAGGTTCTAGCAAAGCATCTAGACAAATATTTTTAAAAGTGCGCTTCACAAGTGAAGTGAAGCGAAGTGCATAACGCCTGCTTTGCTTCACTGAAGTGTGCTTCGAAGCGCTAATTTATTATGTTATTTTTAAGTTTTTATTATTGCACAAATCTATTAAAAATTATTCAAAATTATAATTTGCAAGCTCACCCTCAATTTTTATTTTCAAGTTAAGAATTTCACAACATGCTTTTTATTTTATATCGACATTTAAGTCATTTATTATTTTATAATTGTTAATGAATGTATTTATGCATTAATAGTTTTATATAATCAATTAATGTTTTGGTTAATAAAAGTATTGCTTAACTTTGTGCTTTGAAGCAAAAATAAAGCATTGTACATCGCATTGTGTTTTGTGCTTTGATCATTGATCTAGACCGAGTTAGAAATCAAAGGCAATACCTCTGGATCATGCTAGTTTGTAGGAAAATTGCTCGTCTCAAAGATACTCTAGTAAGGACATATGACACAAATTCATTCCTTCATGAATATGGCATGGAAGGGCACTTGAAATCTTGCTTATAAACACAAGTATCCAACTTCTGATTAAATTAATAGAAGAAGAGAAGATCTTGAATCGCATTCTAATATGACCATAGCATGGAGAGATTTCTTAATGCAACATAAGATTATGTAGATTTGAATTCTATAGTTGACTCATAATTTTAAAGCAGTATTTTAGATCGATTGAGTTTCCTCTGATCAAGCTCTCTCTTTGCGCACGCCTAAAGATTCACCGGAAGCTTATGCCCCTTAGCAAGAAAATTATTCATAAAACCAAAACCAAAGATGCTTCACCAATCAGAATACCATCTCCTAAAATTGACTTCGGTTACTTGTTGCACAAATCAGAAATGACGATGACTCGATCATAAAGAAGAGATGCTTTGGCGATGGGTTGGCATGGTTATGAACAAAGATGCAAGGAATTGCTATTCATCAAACTTGAAGCAAAGAGAGTTCCATCGCCAGCAATAAAGTTGGGTTTCATTAGCACATGTAGTGGTGAACTGATAATGAGGTTTAATTATGGGTGTGCCTCAGGGTGGAGGTTTTAATTCAAAGTTTCAATAAGGCATGGGCAAGCCATCAAGGAAGGAGCGGGTTGGGATTGCAAGAGTTGAAACTTTCAAGCAACACAATTATGTGATGTTAAGGGAGAGGTCAATGAGCCAGCAAAAGAAAATGCAAATGAGGTTAGAATTAATGTCACAAATGGAAGAATAGGATATTGGGTTTTTTTTTATTTATCTAATAAAACAGGAACCAAACATAATAACATAACGGTAACAGATGACAAAAATGAATTTCTAGGGTATGGGTAGCACTGCAGAGAATTTTATGGGATTTTGTGATTGATCTTTTTCTAATAAAATAAATTGAAATTTTGAAATAGAATAAATTTAGTGTAATAATTTCTTCGTGCAATTTATCATCATTGTACATGCCAAATTTTAACTCATAATCTTACGTGCAGAGAATTTTATCCGAAGTCGTTCAGCAATATGGGCAATACGGGTGACTTTCCTAGTTAATTTGATACTTCGGATGCATTAGTGCAATCCATTTTGTAAAATGAATCACAATTAGGTATTTATAAAATATATGATGTGCTTTGACCCAATTTCATGAAAAAATAGATCATTCACTAGTCATTTTCAATGAATTTGATCAAATCGAATCAAGAGATATATTTGAGGTCACCAAACCCAACTCATGGTTCAAAGAGAAATATAACAGCCAAACAATAAAAGGCTCTAAAAAATGTCCTTAACAAACCAAGTCCCAATGGCAACCAAACAGATGTCTTCAACTCCAACCAAAAGTCATGTATTTTTGGATACACGTCTATGAAAGCAGAGTGTCATGAAACAAAATTGAAAATACAATATTGATAATAGTAGACTTCAACCATCCCCACAATCTTCCCAAAAATTCATACTCGTTCAATGACGTCAAAAATTCAGCCATATCTCCCTAGTCAAACCAAAACGGATGCTTTTCACCTAAATCTAGCCCACAAAGAAAATTCATAACATTTTAATCATATATCCAATTGAATAAATAATCACTGACACTAATTAACTAATGTTTTAGAATTTAGAGATGGAGTCACTTATAACTTTTCACATATGAGAAACAAGTCATTGACTACCATATAACTCCAGCCAAAAACCTATCCCAAAACCGCCAAACTAGTCACTACCTTCCTTCACCTCACAACACCACTCCAACAAGCCTAGAAACCTTTTAAACACCTCTCCATCAAATATTGCACTTTAAATTGATGTCTCGTACCAACTCAAATAAAGTTAGTCGGAAAACTTAACTAATAATATTATCCATGCCCCACTAATTTTACTTTAGTAAAGTCATATCATTGGGAATCACACATGTGATAACATTTCATTCCAATTTAAAATTTCCTTAAGATTACATTTTCTATCGAATATAAGAATATAATTTTAACCTCATGTAAGCCATTTTCCAACTACCTAGAACTATAGCTAATCTGATAGCATTTAAATTGCATAATGTTAATTTTGTATTAATTAACCAAATTATTTATGTCCAACTTCTAGTTTACATGATTATGCAACTCTAAACTCCAATACAAAATCCAATATAGGATATCTCAGGGTATTTCCTAATGCAAGTCATGATGTAAAATAATCAATCAAATTGACAGGTCATATACTATCAACTAAAACACAATCATTCCATACAATGAAGCCAAGAAAACAGGCATAAGTCAGCCCCAAAGATAATTTAATGATCATCTAAATAAACATTTAGTAAAGAAAATTCAGAATGAATGAAAGCAATATGACAATTGAAAATCACAAAATGATCAAGAATCCAAATTGAATGGGTTTAGATCAAATTCAATCGCACAAACAAATGAACTACTAACTTTATGAAAAAAAAATAGAAAATAAATTCACCAACTTAAAAATCCATTCCTCATTTTGAAAAAATAAGGCACCTTCTCCAAGAGATAGCCACCGCTTACACCGACCTAGAAAGATCCACATTCACTAGTGTTCAAGCACTAAGTAAAAATAGAAAACCCAAATATCTTATTATTAATGGACTTGTACTTTTAACATGCCGCGATTATCTATTTTTAGAACCATTAATCTCATAAAATCCCAGCATAAGATCTGATCAAATCTATGGATTATTGCTAAAAGAGCAATTTTATTTATTATCCATCGAGATAAAAGAGTAACAACAGAAAGTACAAGTCAGAGGATAGTTGAAATATCCACAGGTCATAGCTGAAGAAAAGTCCAATACTCCATGGCCCAACAAATAACAAAAATTCACAACACAATTCATGGCCCAAAGAACTATTAAGAACTAAGTAATAGAAAACTTCCATCAAGATCCACAAAATCTAAAGAGCCAACTGACAACCAAGCCAAACAAAGGCCTTCCTTAATTACATCTTATGTCATTACTAAAGACAAGCCCAACCACAAAAAATAAAGAAATTATTATAGCCAACAAAATAAGATAACTAGAATAGTGGTTTTTGAAAATCTAGATAATAAACCCAATCTCATAGGAAAAATCATCAACATGCTTACAAAGAAACTAAAAAAAAAAATCCATAAATCAAACTATCGCTAAAATAAAATTAACAATCATAATGTTGTAAGGAAATAAGGCTCATGTATTCTAATAGCAAGAGATTGTCCACGATAGCAACAAGAAAAAGATTTAATTGAATGAAGTTTAATTTCACGGCCGAATGTCAGATAAGCATGAAAATAAGGCCATAGAAAAAAGTAAAATAAACTAAATATTGAGCCACGTGTTCTTGAATGAAAATAATCAATCCACTTATTAAGCAAACAAAAAAGAACATTTGATTATAATATTCTATCCTTATATCATGCTTCAAGTTTATTTATTTATTTATCAATTTATTTTTTTTAACTCACACGTGCAATAGTATGTGCTAGGTCTTGAACTCGAGAACTTATGATTCGAGACAAAACAATCAGCAAATGGTCCAAGTGGGATGCACTTATATCATGCTTAAAGTGAAATGGTTCGAGTTAGATGAGTCCGGAATACTATTTTCTTTGTCTGTAACCTATCAAAAAAAATTTAGTTTCAAAAGGACTTAGTCCTATTAAGCATAGCAATGACCACAGCATTCATTAAAAATATACATGAGCCATTAAGAGCATTGATTAAATTTGTGTGTGTGTTCAAGATAACTTGAGAAACCAAGATCCATATGCTGAAAAGACCCTTCAAATGGACAAACAATCCACTCCATCAAAGCTATCATACAGATCTCCAAACACTGACAATATTCACACTTTATTTAATAAGTGCTGAGCATCTTTAATAAAGAAGTCCACATAACAGAATTTTCCACATTAGCTTGGCTGTTTCTTAAAACAATTGCTACAACATTATATGAGCATGAATGCATGATCAAGTAGTAAGGTTTATGAAACAGCTTGTCGTAGAAACAAATCTGGTCAGTAACTAGAACCACATTTCATAATAAAAAATAAATTGAATTAGCATTGAGAAAGTTAGTTTTAAAGATGAGCAACATTTGAATGATGGAGATAGATACCCAAAAAAAAAGTTATCAGCATAAACTCTAAGCTTTAAAACATAAATTAGAACATTGAGTTATATAAATTACATATAAGGTATTCAACAAATATAGAAAATCAAATAAAAGCATGAACGATGAAGAACTTTTTGTTTTCAGTTGGGAATTACATGTAGAGCTGTTAGAAAGTAATTTCAAGAACGGTAAGAATCCATCTCTTCTTTCCGTTGCATGTCCCTGAGACAACCTAGTGACATGAGGTACAAGTTGTCCTGATGCCTGCAAGAGACGATCTCAAGATAAAAACAAATAGAAGGAAGATACAAAAAAGAACTTTTCTGAAAGCAACTCGTGACGAGATGCGGTTAGGACCTTTCCAGCTTGCAGCAAAAGGGACCTGGGCAGAAACCCTAGCGCGCTGAATCGGCACATTACAAGGTTGACGGACGGACCACTCTCCCCTCATTGCTCCATAAAGATATAAGAAACAGCGGCACTCGTGCTCCGATTTCCCGGTAGAGACTCTGTTCAAAGATTTGAGAGCAGCGGTATATATATGTGTGGAGAAAGATGACCAAGGTGCATTTGAACAGCTGCACCTGAGAAAATATACCTGTGATAGGAGACAATTTTTCAAAAAATTATCATAACTAATATAAATTTATTTTATTTTTTAAAAATGAGAGTCTTAGAATTGTAACTAGTGGAATCGAGCTCAAGCCACTCGGCTTGAGCTTGAGCTTGAGCTTGAGCTTGATTAATTTTATCGAGTTCGAGTTTGAGTTCAAGCTCAAGCTTCATTTTATAAGTTCGAGTTGGTTGGAATATAACATTAATTTAATACAGTGTTATAATAAAATGACAAATATAATGAGCAATAAAGAGAAAAATAATAAAAAACACTCAATATAAAATATAAAATATTATTTTTAAAATATTTATAATACTTTAAAAGTAAGGTATTCAAATTTAATATATTTTGAGTAAAATTTGTATTATTACTTTTCAAAATAAGTCGGCACACGAGCTAACCAGTCGAGTCGGCGCTAGATGGGCTTGGCTTGTTAGCTCATCAAGCTCAATTCACGGGCCACTTATCAAGTAGACTCGAGTTGGCTCATAAGTTAGCTTGACTCACTCACATCCTTATGTGAGACTACAGTTTTCTAATAGCTACCAAACTTTAACAATTTAGTTGAAAAAACAACTTTTTCTATAAAAAGTAGCAAGAAAGAAATTCTCTAAACAGAATTGTGATTGTGGTCTGAAACACAAAATAGACAGAAAGTTGTCCTAAACAGACCCTAGGCCATTGTTTTTTTTTTTTTTTTAATGTGAAACAATATTATGTTCAAAGTTTGAATGTGTGTGTGTGAGAGTGTGTGTGAATGAGTGTGTGCATGTAGACTCTAATAATATACTGATAAGTGATTGATGTTATTCGAGACTCGCATATAAATATTTTTTTATATAAAGCACATATTCAATTTTAGGACGATGGAGTCCTACCCAACAAGAAAAAAAAAACACGCTTTATTTGACGAGGTGCTGATGTACGAGCAAGAAATTTGTTAAATATTAAGGTTTAGGTTTATTCTTTAACAAGAGAAACCTCTCCAAAACTTATTTTCAAAATATTGAAAAGAATAAAAGAAGATGCGGCAAATGATAGACGGAGTGACGACCTTGAAGTTGGAAAGCCAACAAAGTGCTAATAAGAATGAAATATCACTACTGAAAATGAGTTATCAGCAATAGTATATGCATTTGATAAATTCGGGTCATATCTCATTGGAGCTAAATGTATTGTGCATACAGATTACCCTGTTATAAGATATTTGATGCAAAGGACCCAAAACTAAGATTGATTAGATAGATCTTTCAGATGCAATAATTTGACTTTGAAGTAGTAGATAGGAAGGGATCTACTAATCAAATAGTTGATCATTTATCTATGTTGAAGCAGGAAAATACATTTAATCTTGAAAAAGAAATTAGGGAATTCCTCATGAGAAATTATACATTGTTATTGAGTGGCGTATGTCGTGGTATGCCGACATAGTTAATTTCATCATTAGTGATCTTATACCCTATGGATTGATATACCAATAACAGAAAAAATTTGTACACGATGCAAAGTTTTATTTTTTGGATTACCTGTATTTATATAAGCAATGTAAAGATCAAGTTATTCGGAGATGTATACCTTATGAAGAGACACAAAAAATTATTCAAAAATGTCATGATTTTGATTTTTGGGGACATTTTTAGAGTTAAAGAACTACATACAATATTTTACAATCTAGATTTTATAGGTCTACTATATTTAGAGATGTTAATACTTTTGTAACAACATGTGATTGATGTCAGCGTGTAGGCAATATTTCGAGAATGAATGAAATGCCCTTAAATTTTACATTGGAAGTTGAAATTTTTTATGTATGGAGATTGGATTTTATGAGACAATTTATACCATTTTTCGGATACTTACATATTTTAATCACAATGGACTATGTTTCAAAATGGATTAAAGTAGTTGTTTTACCCCGTTGTGATGTTCAGAGTGTTTCAAAATTCTTAAGGAGGAATATTTTACCACATTTGGAATATCAAAAGTGATCATTACGAATAGGGAAGTCATTTTAGGAATAAGAGGATTGAAACATTAGTTGAAAAATATTGTATTAAACATCGAATTGCCACTATTTATTATCCTCAAACTAGTGGTCTAGCAGAATTATCCAACTGTGAAATTAAGAGAATCTTGGAAAAGACTGTAAATCTTAATAGAATGGACTAATCTGCTAGATTGGATACTACATTATGGGCCTATAAGACTACTTACAAAACTCTTATAGGAATGCCCTCATATAGACTAATTTTCGAAAGGACTTTGTCACTTGCCAGTGGAACTGGTGCATAAAGCTTATTGAGTTATTAAGAAATTTAATTTTAATTTGAAAGTTGCTGATGAGAAAAGATTATTGCAACTAAATAAGCTCAAAGAGATTATAAATGAATCTTCTGAAAATGTTAAGATTTATAGAGAAAAAATGAAAAACTGACATGATCAGAAGATATTAAAAAAAGATTTTGAACCTGGACAAAAAGTTTTATTGCATAATACAAGATTGAAATTATTTTTGGGAAAACTTTAATCTAGGTGGATGGGGTCATTTATTGTGATGAAAGTCCACCCGAATGGTGTTATGGATATTAAAGATCTAAAAACTAACAAACTATTTAAAGTGAATGGACATAGACTAAAACCTTAGTTTGATGGACACAGACTTGTCTTTAATGAAGTGTTAATGTTGGGTCAACCAGAATAAAGAATGAATACGTCGGGCTGACAACGTTAAACCAAGCGCTTTGTGGGAGGTAACCCATAGTTATTTTCTAGTTGATTTAAGTTTTCTTTTGTTTAATTTAGGTGTTTTGGGTAAATTTTATGTGCTATGGAGACTTACATGTTAAGAAGAAGCATAAAGCATTATAATTAATTATCCAAATGAGGTTATGCGTATTGTTTTGACCTTAGGTGAGACGGTGTCAACTTGTGCATTGTTGCCTATGCGTTTAAACCTACTGTCTAAGCGCAAGATTACAGAAAGTCTAACACCCAAGTGCCCAGATTTGGCGCCTATGTGCCACAGTTTGAAAACCTCCTCGAAACTTTCTTTTATATTTTTTGCACAATTTTTTCCTATTTAATTCTTAAAACCTTGCATTTGGGGTCAATTGTGATTAGTTGAGAGGGAGAGGAATGATCCCGATTTTATATGTCAATGCGATGTATGTGTTTATATTCTTAATTTTTCCTTACTTATAATTCTTACTTTGCAACAATGTTAAAAACTTGATCACTAGCAACAGCTAGGCAAAAACATGACTTCAAAGCAAATAAGAATGCAATTATTATATTTAAATATTGGATACTACGCTAGTATATGTATCATTATCAAGTAATATGGGTTTTTTTTTATTAAGCCTCGAATATCGAGCCCACAGAGAAAAAATACAATATGCAACTAACAATAAGAAGAAATTAGATAACAAATTCTACTTAGCAAAATATTCTTACTCAAACTTTAGATGTTATAATAGGAATAAAAATTTGATTTTTTTTTAGTTTTTGATAATTGAAAGTAAAGTAAACAACTAACTAAACTTAACTAGATATTTGTAAAGATGAAAGTAATATAAATAAAATATTATTTTTCTTATCATGAATCAGTAACAAGTATATAAATTATACTGTGGAAGTATTCAAATTGTGTTGTGTCAAATATGAGCAATAATATTATTTACCCTTACTAGAGATGCTATAAAGAACATTGGCTAATTTAAAATTTGAATAGTCTTGAATACTGGTTTGGTAGGGAAGATACTAGCTCTCACTATAGAGTTCCCTTTTTTCATTCCACTTGGGGGCTAACATCTCGTATCAAAACCTAAAACTAAAAATCAAATTTGGGGCTTTAGCTCGTCACTCTAAATTCCTCTAATTCTACATCCTTCAAAGTTTATTTCCCTATTTATTTGCACTCAATCATATGAATTACATTCTCATCCAAACAATATCATGTGATTCTTACCATTTGTTCACTAAGACAATACCATCTTTAATCATACATGTTCTCACAACAGATATTAACATCTTAATTGGTCAAATCAAGAAGTAAATGAAGTACAAGGTTTAAAATCATCACAACTTATTCCAAAATTAAAGATTATTACTGCACAAAACTTCCATCCAACACTTAATCACTTATCATTTTAAGGAAAAAGATAAAGAAAACTACTCAGAATTCATATAGAAAACGCAACCGCACTTAGGTTTGAAAGTAGAAATCATGCAAACAAACAAGAAGTTTAAATTAAAATAAATGTAGTCACAAAAATAAAAACTTATCTCAAATTCTCTGCACCAAACTCTTAAAGTTTCTTTGAATCTCTTCTCTTTCTTTCTCTTACAATACTTTCTACTCACTCACCACAACTCCTCTTATTCTGCTCTCTAAAAGTATTCTAATTAATCTAAGAGAGGCGTCGGCGGTGTCTAGAGGGGGGCGACAGCTTTTCTTCAATTCAATCCAAGTCCTTTTATAATTTTTTAAAAGGTGCCTAGGTGCCTCTTCAAAATGTGTCCACATCAATGAATCTTCCAAGATTTGCCTCCTCAACAAAGCCAATTGAATGTATTTCCAAGTACATTAAATATTTCCCACTTTTTCACCAAGAGTTGCTTCAAACGCCTCTTCAAAAATTCATTCAAATTCCTTGAATCATCAAGTAACTACTTATGACGCTTAAGTGCAAAGTACTTGGCGCTTAGGTGTGGCCTTCTCGGTGTTACTGAAGCGTAAGCGCCAGTTCTGGGAGCTTAGGCACCACAGTTCTTTTACACACATTTTTTATTTTTTCTTCAAACTTGATCATTTTTCACTCCTTTCACCATGTTTCATCCATTTTATTGTATCTGAAAGAAAAACACAGAAATACCTTCCATTACAGTGCAATTTTTTAAAAATAGGTATAAAAATGTGTACATAAAGATTATATATTTTAGGTGTTTCAAAATCCCCCAAATTTAAAATGTTACTCATCCTCAAGTGACACTCCAATCTTTCATAACCAAAAAAATAGATTATGTAAATGATTTTCATAAGGATATTCTAAAATTTTGATCTAGAAATATAATAGTCCAATTTTAAAAAAACATTAGTACATGAGACTAACTTAGAGTTTAGAAATTTTTAATGTAAAGAAGTCTGAAAATATGAGTTCCTATCTAGGTCAAAAATATTTGTAAATTCTCTAAATATAGAGTTTAGGCATTCTATCTTCTCAACTTAAAATTTTTTTATTAAGAATAATTATACTTACTATATTATATTCTTAAGCTAAAAAGTTTCTCAAGTCTTATATTTTAAAATGATTAGATGTGGAACCAATTTTTGATTAGGCACTAATTCTCAATCTTCTCCTCCCTTTTTCAACTTTATTTTTATTTTTCTTTTTCTTTTTCTTTTTCTTTTTCTTTTTCTTCTTCTTCTTTTTTTTTCTTTTCATTTTTCATTTTGTTTTTCAGATGAGGATTACTATGTTTGGATAGACCTTTAATGATTTTAAATTCCACTCCCCCTTTCCTAAAGCAAAGTTCTGATATATATCATTTACTTAAAAATATAATAATAGTTTTGAAAATTATTTTTAATAAAAGAAATTTAAGTATTAAAAAAAAGTCTAATCTTTCTATTTTTTTTTAAATACAATTTCTTCTACTAAAGATAATGACACAATATTTATCATTTCCACGCTAAAAAATTTTTAACTTTACGTTTTTCTTCATTACCATAGGTTTCAACTAAATTCTCTTACTCATTTCTATATTCAAAATTTTACTTCCCTAATATAACTTCATATACATAATCATTTTTTAATCAAAATTAAATTTATTTATAACACATTTGAGAAAAAATAAAGTTCAAGTTTTAGAAATTGTTTTTCATCCCCCCAAACATAAATTTTTAATAAGATAAAATATTTTTGCATCATATTTATATATAGGCAGGAATGAAAACTAAAACTAGCATGCTTACGGGAATTTTGATATCCTAAATATACAAGTACAAAAATTAAAAACAGGAGTAAAATTTAATTGATCAAATCTTAATCTAACTTTAACATATAGAGATTCATAGACTTCTATGCAGTGGAGGATAACGTAAAATCAAACAAACACACTAAGAAAAATTCACAACTGCAACATAAAGAAAATACCTGGTAGTAAATTGAGAATTTTAAATATGAAATTCTTAAGTGAAAGTTAGTAATATTTTAAACCTTCCTAAAATTCAGGATTAAGTTCAACACAAACTAACTAAATACACTAAACAACACAATTAACACAATCACTACCACAAAAACAAAATATAACTGCTCACAATAACATAAATACATCACAACAGTGTTTAACAGAAAAAAATACAAACAATAGCAGCAGTCAAGATAAGTACAACACAAAATAAATTAATAATACAATATAACTATACCACATAAAGTTCACAATAATAAATAAATAAATAAAACTAAACTACAAAAATTAATTTGTCCTCCTCCTCATCATCATCACTATCATTGCTGTCCCAAAAGGCAGTAGGCTCATATGATGGAAATTGTGGATATGAAGGAAAAACTACACTTTGGTCACCCCTAATAAGGTTTTCCAAAGATGAGTGAATTTTTTCCTCATAATCACTGTGTCTCCTTATATAACCATCTATATGATCTACAAAATTTTCCAAATTTAATACCTTATCCGTAGTAGAATTGATGTTATCTAACATTCTTTGCAATAAGTGTGACTGTGAATCAGAACTAGAAGCCTGACCTCATGATGTGGATGTATGTGATGTAGAAGCATGAGAAGTAAAAGCACCTGAACTTCTAGAAAATCCTCCTCTCCAGCCAAATATCAAATGTTGTGAATAAGATTTCACATTAACACTTGTGATGGGATTTAGAGGCAACAATATCTTCTCTTAGCTATCGAATCTAACCCCAACTTGCTCACATAAAGAAAAGATCAAGAATGCAAATCCCAAACCTGCAGTAGTGGCATCTGATACACAAAAATAATATACTGTTTTAAGTACATATTTTATGATTATTTTTTGTGATATTGCACTTTAAAGAAGGGTATTTACATGTTTTTGTTGCAGGTATAATATTTTTAGGCATTTGGAGCAAAAATGGAAAAAAAAGACGAAATTTGGAGCAAAAATAACGAATTTTGAGATTTTGGCGCATGATGCGCAATTTGATAAAGGCTTCGCGCATGATGCGCCAAAGACAATTTTTTTGCAGATTAAGGCGATTCGAGATGAATTTTGCACAAATTTTCAAAGGGACACTTGTTATAAACACCCCTTGGAGTGATTCAACGCATTTAAACACTTTGAAAGGTTCTTTTATGAAGGGATATGTCTCTTAGATCAAATGACACGTCTTTTGAATTCAAAAGAGTTGATTTTTGGAGAGAATTTTGAATTTCTTTTGAAAGGAGGCAACCCCTAATAAAAGAAGAAGACTACAAAGACTTCAAAGTGGTGGTGAAGGGGGATGAAAAAGATAAGAAAATGGGCGTGAAAAGCAAGGAGAAGAAGAGGAGATTTTCTTTTAGGGTTGTAAGAGGAAAGGGAATGTGAGAGATTTCTTCTTCATTACACTTCTAAGAGAGAATTGAGTGTGCTTGTAAAGAGAGAAAGGCTTGGAGAGAACTTCTAGGGATTTGCTTGGGAAATATTGTGAGATAAGTTGTCTTTTATTTCTTTTATTTTGTAAACTTGTTTTTATATATGAAATCCATGTTTTATCGTATCCTTCTCATGAATTCTGAGTAGTCTTCTTTATCCTTCTCCCTTCTTTAAGATATGGCTTTGTGAATAATTGATTTTATTTTCTATGGTTTTAAATGTTAATAATTTTTGATAATTTGAACTCCGATCTTCATTTACTTTTCGATCTGACCAATTTAAATGTTAAAACATTTTGAGCAAAATATGTTCTGAAAAATGCTATGATTTCTACAACAGAGGGAAAGTCACATTTGATTTCACGGGAGTGTATGTCATCCATGGAGTTGAGTGCAAATAAATAAGGAAATATACTTTGTTGGATGCAAAATTGGAGATTTTAAGGTGACAGATTAAAATCCTCAATTTGGTTCAGTTGATTGGAAACTACTGTGAAATTGTTAGCCCTTAAGAGATGGATTAGTGGGAGCTTTGGAGTGGCAGTCAGTATCATCCAAGCCTAACCACATAATTAGGGACCAAACTCTGGATTAGTCAATGTTGTTTATGGCAGTTGGAAGAGGGTAAAGAATATGATTGCTTCTATTTAGCACAAAATAGTTTATATATATTTTTTCAAATGATTTTAATTTCTTCACAATCCATATACTCATTGTAAAGGAGAATGATGCTTTCTTAAATTTGAATCTTCCATCAACAAAAAATTTGTTTAGTTTTCATAATTTTACTTTTGAAAGTTTAGTTATTAGTTAATTAACTTTGTCTTTCAACTGCAATTTATAGCATTCACTTTAGTAGTTAATATTTAAACTTCGCACTTTACTTTTATTTTTGTATTTTAAATTATAAAATAATTTAAATAATTTACTTATAGGTTTTTCCAACTTTCCTATGGGATCAGTATCTAGGACTCCATTAGAGCCCTTTATTGCTTGATTAATACGTAACTTGCATTCATTTTAAAGGAGATTTGGCGGTTTAAAAAGAGATTTAAAGACAAACTATTTTCATAAAAGATATTTTTATTGAGAATATATTTCATATTTATTATTATATCCGCCGTGATATTTTGTGATATTGAAAAATATTTACCAAATTTACACATTAAATCTACTCGCATCAGCAACTGTAACAGAAGTGATGATAGTGTGATAGATCAGAGATCCAATGTCAATTGGCCTTAACTGCTGAATGTAATTGTTTAAGGTAGCCCTATCTCTGGTAACTTCATTGAGGTGGTTGTTTGACAGTAGATGAGCATAAATAAAGTAGTTCCACACTTTCGATATGACATCTAAATTTGATGTGGGGAAGTTAACTCTTCTTTCATTTATGATCTTCCACAGTCCTCTTCCCGCGGTCAATGACGACATGATCTCATCCAACTCCTCCTCAGTCGAACTATAATTTAAATAAAAATACAACGTACTAGGGGGCAACTAGTAAAACTTATTTATTACTTCAACGAGAAATGCACTAATTTTCCTCGAACCATGACTCGATCTGCTTCAGCTTCAGAGAGATTAGCGTAAAACTCCTGAACAACAGAAATTATGGTCACAACAGAAAAACAACAAAATCGTTCCCACTATTGGTGAACAATTAAATATTCCACTGCTCTACCCGAACTTTTAAAACATCTCTCAGGAATCAATTTTCTTGATTGCAATGCATCGATATACCTGTCCTGAGCTTTCGAGCTAATGGACGTGCTTGAATCGAAATGAGATTTTTCTTTACTCCTCTTCATTCTTAGGGCCATTAATAAAAATCACATAAAATTCACAATAAATCGTAAATCACTAAACTCAACTTCTAAAAGCTTAAACAATAATTTATATGTAATTTTCATAGGTTATTCTCAAATTTTTTCCATGCATAGTGATTTTTTTGCAAATCCCAAATTTGCTCAAAATACATGGTGAAAATAAAAATTTTTACATAGAAGTGAAGCTCTTACCTCAAGAAGATCAAATCTAGCAAATTTGGCTTGAATCCACCAAGAAATCTTCACTCTAGATGATGCCCTAACTCCTCACTCGCAAACTCTAAGGGAAGAAGACGACGTTGGGGGTTGAAAATGACAATTTTTCGGGTTAATTTTCAACTTTAATCGTTAGTGAACTGGTTCGGCGCTTAGGCGCCTACCTTTCAAGTTGTCTAGCACTTAAGCGTGGGGCATTGGCACTTAGGCCCAATGCACTACTTTTGATATTTTAATTTTAAGTGAAATGCACATCTAACCTAAGTCAACCACACCTAAATGGTCTTATAAATCTTTAATAACTATTTTCTTCCCCTTCAACTCTCTTCTTTATCAAAGTTATCCAATCTTTGCTAATTCGATTCAACACAAAATAACACAAAATTTTACACACAAACAAACACTTATATTAACTCACAAACAAATACAAACATTTGTGATACAAAATTTCTCAATCTGAACAGTCTTGGATGAGATAATTCCTAAGCACAAATACTAAGCAAACTTAACACATAAAACACCTAAAACACCTAAAACAAACTTAATACTAACATCACAACACCTAACACAAACAAGCACTAAACTTAAAACTTAATTCCACTCTTGTTCCGGCAGAACGAATCCTAGCCTTTCATTTGTTTCTCCTGGAACATTTGGAACATAGATCTGATATAATAGATGGTGGTGAAGAATTCTGATTGAGTCTTCTTCAATCCATTTATTTTTCAAATACATAGCCTTGTTCGCTTCTTCTATAAAAATTTTGTGGCTAAATTGCATCTAAAGTTGTCATCCAATATGCTTCAAACTTGCGTTAACTGATCCCAACTTACTGCTTATATGCAAAAGTATAACAATAATTTTGATTATATTTTTCACTTATATTTCCTTATTTTGCAACAAAATAAAAAACATGATCCTGAAAAAAAATAAGAATTTAACTTTTAATTTATATATATTGGAATACTACGCAAGTATGCATATCGTTATCAAGTAATATAAAATTTTTTGATTAAAACCTGAATATTGAATCCACAGGGAGATTATGCAATATGCAATTTTAGAAACTTTCTATTTTTAAAAAGACAATTATTTAAACTAAAGATGATTCTTGCAGTAATGAAAATTTAAATATTTTTAGTATTTTCAATATTTTGATAGAACAATAACAATTTAAAAAGATAACTAGAGTATTTGTAGAAGAAAAGCACTAAAGATGAAAAATATCTTTCTTCTTATCATGAATCATTAATAAGTAATAGAAATTATGTTGTGGAAGTACACAAATTGTGTTGTGCCAAATATGAGCAATAATATTATTTACCCTTACTAGAGATGTTATAAAGAACATTAGTTAATTTAAAGTTTGAATAGTTCTGAAGACCGGCTAGGCAAGAAAGCTAGCTCTCGCTCTAGAGTTCCCTCGATTCCCTCCACCCGGGGGCTAAAATTCTTATATCAAAACCTAAAACAATAAACTAAGTTGGTGGTTTTAACCTCTCACTTTAAAGTCATCTAACTCTACACCCATCAATGAATATTTTCCTATTTATTTGCACTCAATCATATGGACTATATTCTCATTCATACAACCTCATGTGATTCTTTCCAATTATTGACTGAGACAATACTAGCCCGGTTCTTACATGTTCTCACAAAAAAAATTAACATCTGGATTGGTCAAATCAAGAAGTAAAGAAAGTTCAGGATTTAAATCATCATAACTTCTTCCAACATTAAAGATCAATACTCTCCACAACTTCCATCCAACACTTAATTACTTATCATTTTAAGAAGAAAGATAAAGAAAATTACTCAGAATCCATGGAGAAAACAAAACCACACTTTAGTTTAAAATTAGAAATCATTATTAAACCAACAATAAGTTTCAATTAAAACTAAAAGTAGTTTAAAACAAAAGATAAAAACTTATCTCAAGTCCACCACCAAACTCTTGAAGTTCCTTTGAATCTCTTATCTTTTACAACACTCTCAATATAAAAACTAAAATAAAAAGGATAAAATAACTATGTGGTTCCTGAAAATCTCTCTGAACTAACTCCCCAATTCAAGAACTTTCAAAATTTTGTCTTTTCAAGCACACTTTTAAAGACTCAATCTTCATTCTTTTATAAATCTCCAAAATGTGTCTTGGTATCTCTTCAAAATATGTCTTGATTTGATGTATTTCTCCAAGAAATGCCCCCTTTAACAATAATTTTCGTCCATGGTGGTTGCAATCACCTATTAAGCCAATGGGTGCCTCAAAAACCTGTTCAAAATTTGCAAAAATCGAATTTACTCATCCAATAACTACCACTGGTGCTTAAGCGCGGGGCCTCTAGCGCTTAGGCGCAGCCTTCTCTGTTTGACCGGCGCTTAAGCACTGAATCTGGCGCTTAGGTGCCAAAACACTCTTGTCCAATTTTCTCATATTTGCTCCAAATTTGATCATTTTTCACTGCTTTAAGCATTTTTCACCTTTTTACCTTTACCTGAAAGAAAAACACAAAAATACCTTCCATTAAAGTGCAATGTCTAAAAAATAGGTATAAAAATGCGTCTAAAAACACTATATATTTTAAGTGTATCAAAATCTCCCAAACTTAAAATGTTACTTGTCTTCATGTGAGACTTCAATCTTTAAAAACTAAATAAGTATGATATGTATATGAGTTTCTTTAGGAGTTACAAAAAGTTAGATTTAGAAATATAATTATCCAATTTAGAAAAAATATTCAGTAATTGAGACTAACTTAATGTTTAGAAATTCTTAATGTTTAGAAAGATCAAAATATGAGTTCCTATCTAATTCAGAAATATTGTAGATTTTCCAAATTTAGAATTTAGTCCTTTTATTTTCTCCACTTAAAAATTTTTATTTTAAATAATTTTACTTACTATATTTTATCCTTAAGCTTAAGAGTTTCTCAAGTCTTATACTTTAAAAAGATCAAATGTGGAACTAATTTTCGATTAGGCACTGATCCTTAAGCTTCTCTTCCCTAACTTTTTCTCTTTTTTCTATTTCTTTTTCTTTTCTTCTTTTTTTTTCTCTCTTTTTTTTTCTTTTCTTTTTCAGACAAGGATTACTATTTCTGGATAGACCTTTAATAATTTTGAATTTCATTTCTCCTTTCCTAAATCAAAGTCTTGATATAAGTCTTTTACTTATAAATATAATAAGAGTTTTGAAAAATATTTTAATAAAAGCAATTTAAGTATGAAAAAAAAAGTCTAAATTATCTAAATTTTTCAAAAATACAATTTTTTTACTAAAGATAGTTACACTATATTAAACATTTTCTACACTTAAAAACTTTTAACTTAAAGTTTTTCTTCATTACTAAAAAATTTCAATTAAATTTTCTTACTCATTTCTAAAATCAAATTTTACTTCCTTAATATAACTTCATATATATAATCATTTTTTTTTCAAATCAACTTCACTTGTAGCACATTTGAGAACAAATAAAATTTCAGTTTTGAAAATATTTTTCATCCCCCCCAAACTTAAATTTTTAACAGATTAAACATTTTAGCATCAGATATATATAAGCAGGAAAGAAAATTTAAAATAACATGCTAACAGGAATTTTTAAACCCTAATGATACAAGTGGAAAAACTAAAAAAACATGAGTAAAATTAATTTTGATCAAATTTTCTAATATTTTCATTTCAATTCAACATGTAGAGATTCAATAAACTTCTAGGCAGTGGGCATAAACATAAAAACAAACTAACACACTAACTTTTTCTTCACAATCTCAACATAAAAATGAACACACAAATATGTTTAAGGAAATATACAAGGTAGCAGTTTCTGAAATTTAAATTTAAGATCTAAGTTAGCAAGATTTTTAATCTTTTCAAAAAACATAGAATTAAGTAAAGTTCTAAACTAACTAAATCACAAAACTCACAATAGTTACTACCCTAGAATTTAAAAATAAAATATTAACTAACACAAACATCACAACAACAATAAATAAAAAAAAATCCAAAACACAACACATAATCTAAATCAACACACAGATGCGAATGTAGCAGTACCAAGACCACATAGTCCTCTACATAATACAAACATAAAAATCTTCAGTCCTACTCCCCATCTTCTGAATCACCGCTATACCATTTTTCTGCAGGCTCATAGTCAGGATATCAAGGATATAGAGAAAATTGCACTCCTGGGTCACCTCTAATTAGGCTCTCCAGAGGCGAGTGGAATTTCTCTTCATAATCACTCTTTCTCCTATTATATTTATAAGTATGATCTGCAAAATGCTCTAAATTCTGAACTTTATCAGCGGTAAAGTTAATATTGTCCATCATCTTCTATAATAATGTGTCTCGGGTCTCAGTAGACTCACCTCTAGATGCAGAAACACGTGAGGTAGATGGTCTAGATGTAGAAGCAGCAGACATCTCCATTCCATAACTCCTAGAAAATCTTCCTCTCCAGCAAAAAATAAAATGCTCAGAATAAGTCTTCACATTCACCTTAGTGATGGGCTTTAGAGGTAACAATACTTCTTCACAGCTATCATATTTAACTCCAGCCTGCTTACACAAAGAAAATATCAAGGAAGCAAGTCCCAGACCTGCAGTAGTAACAATTGTGGGAGAACTAATGATAGTCTGATAGATCAAAGCTCCAATGTTGGTGAGCGTTCCTTCCTGAATACAATAATTTAACGTCACTCTCTCTCTCTCTCGTCACTTCACTGAGATGATTTGTTGGTAGCAGACGAGCAAAAATAAAATAGTTCCAGGCCTTTGAAGTTGCACATAACTTTGAAGTTGGAAAATTGACTCTCCTTTCATTAGTGATCTTCCAAAGTCTTCTTTCAATAGTCCAGTAAGAAATAATCTCATCTAGCTCCGCCTCATTCGGACTATAATTTGCATAAAAACATAAGGTGTCAGGTGGTAGATGATAGAACAAGTTGATTACCTATAGTGAAAAAGGTGCCAACTTTCCTCGAACCATAACTCTATCATCTTCAACCTCAGAGAGGTTAGCGTAGAACTCCCTAACAAAAAAAATAACGACAACAACAGAAAAACAATAGAATTGTTCCCACTGTCGGCAAATAATTAGATCTACCACTTCTCCACCTAGATTTTTAAAACAATGTTCCTGAATTAGTTTTCGTGATCGAAATGCTTCACTGTACCGAACTTGAGCCTTTGAACTAACAAATTTACTCGAATTGAAATGGCTCTTTCCCTTGCTCCTCTTCATTCTTGGTGTCATTCTACAAATTTTATAAATTCCAAAAATATCTTCAAAAATCAAGTCTAAACTAGTAAACTAAACTTCCAAAAGCAAAAACTAAACTTCCCATAAAATTTCCATAGTTCTTTCCTCATTTTTCACCATGAATAGTGGCTTTTTGAATTTCTCCAAATGTGCTTAAAATACATGGTGAAAATCTAAAATATTTCATAGAAGTAAAGCTCTTACCTCAAGGAACTTGGATCTAACAAATTTTACTTGATTTCACCAAGAAATCTTCACTTTAGATGTACCATAGCCCTAAAAAATTGGGAACTCGAGAGGTGGAAGGTGACGGTGGTGTTAAAAATGATGATTTTTGGGGTGAAATTTAACTTTTAACCATTCACGAATCAGTTTTCATGAACTGGCGCTTAAGCACGGATAAGTGGCGCTTAGATGCCAGCCTCTCGGGTTAGCTCGCGCTTAAGCGCAAGATGTGGTGCTTAGGCGCCAGTGCCCGATTTTCAAAATTTTCAAATTAAAGTATAATGCACTATTTTCCTAAGTAAACCGCCCCTAACTAGTCTCAGAGCACTTAAATGATTATTTTCAACTTCCTATAACTTCCCTCTCTCTCAAAATTCTCCATAATAACTATTTCAATTCGAGGTTAAAAATAACACAAATTTTCACACAAACAAACTTATATTAATTCACAAATAAGTATAAATACAATTAACACTTAATTCTCACTTCAAATAGTCTCAGATGAGAAAATTTCCTAAATTCAAACACTTAACACTCATATTACAATTAAACTCATAAAAAGTCATAAACTCTAAAAACAAACACTAACATGTAAATACAATGACTCCAAACAAATAAAATCAAACATAAAACTTAATTCCACTCTTCATTTGATGAGATAAACTCAGGTCTTTCATTAGTCTTTCCTGAGGCAATTGGAATATAAAGTTGTAAAATGGATGGTGGTGATGTGCTCTGATACAATCTTCTTCAATCCACTTTTGCTTAAGAAACATCTCCTATTCGCTTCTTCTATATAATTAGTGTGGTTAAATTGCATTTTCAATTACCATCCAATATACTCAAGATGTGCATGAATCTCCAATACCATAGTCTCCAGCAAAGAAATGGTATTCTCAATTTTGTTTATCATCTTTGATATCCCTTCAATACTAACAACTAAGAAACTGTTATACATCTCTTGTGCACTTTTATTAATGAATTTCTTACTCATGGTCTCTTCCTTATTCTTTGAATCCATCTCCCATGAAGACATCATCTCAAAATCTCTCTCTCTCTCTCTTAGACTTTAGGGTTAGAAATGATCTGGGGTGAAATTCCTTCACAAACCCCTTCTATCTATAGGCCTAAATCCTTCCAATGACTTATAGGCACGTTTAGGAACTGCCTTTGCACTTTTTTGCAAACTAATTGGCGGTTTTCCCTTATAGAATCCAAAATTTTCACATGTTAAATATGTCACGCTTAAGCACCAAATCTGGCTCTTAAGCGCCAATGCGCATTTTTGCATTAGTCAACTTAATGTCCAAATTCTTATTCTAATATGTCTAAGTCACTAAATAAAATCTTAAAATTAGTACTAACACATAATAGTCTCAAAAGTACTACCCTAATTTTCTTCATCACACATAAAAAAACAATCAAAACAAAAACACCCTAATAATTATGGGTTGCCTCTCACAAAGTGCTTGGTTTTACATCGTCAGCCCGACGTAACCAGTGCTTATTTTGGTTGACCCAACATCATTCCATCATTAAACTTATGTTGATCCCTTATAAAATAAAGTTTAAGTCTATATCCATTAACTTTAAATATTTTATCAGACATAGGATCTTTAATATCCACAGCTCCATAAGGATAAAATTTTATCACAATAAATGAGCTCATCCACCTGGACTTAAGTTTGCCTAGAAATAATCTTGATCTTGCATTATATAGCAAAACTTGTTGCCCTGGCTGAAAATTTTTAGTAAGAATCATTCGATCATGCCACATCTTCATCTTTTCTTTATAAATCTTAGCACTCTCATAAAATTCATTCCTTATCTCTTCAAGCTCATTTAACTGTAATAATCTTTTCTTACCAATATATTTCAAATTATAATTGAACTCTTTAATTTCCCAATATGCTTTATGTTCAAGTTCTACTGGTAAGTGACAAGCTTTCCTAAATATTAGCCTATATGAGGACATTCCTATAGGAGTTCTGTATACAGTTCTATAAGCCCACAAAGCATAGCCAAGCTTGACTGACCAATTCATTTTTATTGGATTCACAAATTTTTCAAGAATTCTTTTAATTTCTCGATTGAAAAATTTAGCCAAACCACTTGTCTAAGGAAGATAAGCAGTAGCAATCCTATAATTTATCTGATATTTCTTTAATAACTTTTCCATTATGACATTTTTGAAATGACTTTCCCCATCAGTAATGAACTCTTGGCATCCCAAATCTACAAAATAGGTTAGTTTTCAAAAATTTTGCAACACTTTGAGCATCACATTAAGATAAAACAATAGCTTCTATCCATTTGGATATAAAGTCTACTGCTAACAGAATATATAAATTTCTGAAAAATGGTATAAATGATCTTATAAAATCTAATCCCTAAACACCAAATATTTCAACTTCTAGTATATAATTGAGGGGCATCTCATTTCTTCTAGAAATATTGTCTACTCTTGACACTAATCACAAGTTTTGATATAAGCATTAACATCTCTAAAAATTGTAGGTCAATAGAATCCAAATTGTAAAATTTTGTATGTTGTTTTATCAACACCAAAATGTCCCCCAAAATCAGAATTATGTCATTTTTGGATAATCTCATAAGTTTCTTCTAATGGTACACATCTTTGAATAATCAGATCCTTTCCTTGTTTATATAAAAATGGGTCATCCAAAAATAAGTTTTAGCTTCAGAAATAAATTTCCTCTTCCGTTGGTATGTCATTCTATAAGGTAAAGTATCACTAACAATAAAGTTGATAATGACGACATACCACAAAACATACCACTCATTAATAGTGAACAATTTTTCATTTGGAAAATGCTCATTAATTTCTTTTTCAAAACAAAGTGGTTTTTCTAACTCAAGCTTAGACAAATGATCAGCAATTTGATTTTCAATCCCCTTCTGATCTACTATTTCAAAAGCAAATTCTAGTAAAAGAAGAATCCATATTATACGTCTAGATTTAACATCTTTCTTTTTTATTAAATACTTAATAACAGAATGATATGTATGCACTACACAATGAGTTCCAATCAAATATGATCTAAATTTATCAAAAACAAATAATATTGCTAATAACTCTTTTTATATAGTTGTATAATTAATTTGAGTTTCATTAAGAGTTTTACTAACATAGTAAATACCTTTGAAAATTTTATCATATCTTTGTCCTGAAATAACTCCAATAACATAATCACTAGCATCACATATCAATTCAAAAGGTTTTCCCGAGTATAGTGAAACTATAATTGGTGCAGTGATTAATTTATCTTTTAATAACTTAAAAGCTTTTAGGCATTCCTCATCAAATTGAAAATTGTATCTTTCTCCAGTAAGTGGCATAAAGGCTTAGCAATCTTTGAAAAGTCTTTAATATATTATATGTAGAATCCAACATGTCCTAAAAAACTCCTAATTTCCCTTACATTTGTTGGATAAGGTAAATTAGCGATCACTTGAATTTTAGCAGGATCTACTTCCATACATATTTTTGATATTTGATGACCTAACAAAATTCCTCTTGCTACCATAATTTGACATTTTTCTCAATTAAGGACTAAATTTGTTTCTTCACAGTGCTTAAGAAGTTTGGATAAATGTTCAAAACATGAGTCAAATGAAGTTGCAAACACTAAAAAGTCATCCATGAATACTTCAATCCCTTTTTCAATTAAATCACAAAAAAATGTCATCATACATCTTGGAAATGTAGCTGAAGCATTACATAAATCAAAGGGCATTCTTCTAAAAGTAAAAGTACCATTAGGACTGGTAAAAGTGGTTTTCTCTTGATTCTTAGGAGATATTTGAATTTGGTGATAACCAGTACATCCATCCAGAAAATAAAAGTATTTATGTCTAACTAGTCTATCTAATATTTGATCTAGAAAGGGTAATTGAAAATGATCTTTCCTAGTGACAAGATTTAATTTTCTATAATCAATGCATATTCACCACCCTATAACTTGTTTAGTGAGTATTAACTCATTATGTTCATTCGCAGTAATAGTTACTCCTCCTTTCTTAGGAATACAGTAAATTGTACGAACTCATGCACTATCTGACGTAGGGTAGATAATTTCAGCATCTAACCACTTTAAAATTTCTTTCTTTGCAACTTCTTTCATAACAGGATTCAGTCTCCTTTGAGGATCAGCCTTGGGTTTGCAGTTCTCTTCCATATGAATTCTATGCATACAAATTGATGGACTAATTCCTTTAATATCAGCAATTGTCCATCCAAAGACTTTCTTAAAATTTTTGAGAATTTTCATCAACCTTTCTTCTTCTTCCATTGTTAATTTTGAGAAAATTATAACTGGTCAAGTAGAGGAATCTCCTAAAAAGAAATATTTTAAATGATCAAGAAGTAACTTCAACTCAATTTTCTGGAGGCTTTTCAATAGATGGACAAAATGATTTATCTTTTTCTATCGTGTCCAAAATTTTAAAACTTTCTCGAACATAGTTTGAATCTTTCTTAAAACGATCTTCACATTGATTTAATTGCTCTTCTTGCTTTTGTTCCAAATCTTATACTTCAGATTTTTCTCCATAAGTTGTTTTGAAATGACATTCACTTTGATATCTTATAACATCCATTCTAAAACATTCATCATCTTTACCTTTTGTAGGGTATTTTATTGATTTTGAAATGTTAAAAGTAACAGTTTGATCATTGACGCACATTGTTAATTCCCCTTTCTACACATCTATAATTGCTCTTCCTATGGCTAGGAAATGTCTCCCCAAAATGATAAGAAAAGATAAATTGATCCACTTTCACTGGGACATCTTCTATAACTCCTTTAGGGTATGTTATCGAATGATCAACTAACTGTAGAGTTACGGTAGTAGGGGCTATTTCTCATAATCTCAATCTTTTAAATATTGATAATGACATAAGGTTAATGCTTGCACCTAAATCACATAAAGTTTTCCCATAAAATATGTCTTCTATTGCACATGGAATTGTAAAGCTACTAGGATCTTTAAGCTTTTCAGGAAGCTTTTTCTGAATTATCGCACTGCACTCCTCACT
>NEWO01000577.1:225704-237395 GCA_003013225.1 Phalaenopsis aphrodite
CAAAGTTTCTAATGATGCTTGAGAATCTACCATTTGGCCTAATGAATTCTCTTCAATCATGGAAATTGGTTGAGAAAAATTCATTCCAAATTGGTTTAACTTCCTTGAAATTGCAACAACTTGATTTGCTAACATGGTAAAATGCATCAGTTTCATGAATATTGGTTACTTTCTAAGGATTCACCCTCTCAAAAGGCCATTGAAAATTATTGGTGGCCATTTTTTCAATTAAAGCATAAGCGTCATGAAATGGTTTTTATATTAATGAACCACCAGCAGCGATATCGATAATTGATCTAAGAGATCCAACTAATCCATTATAAAAGGTTTAAATTATTAATCAATCTTGTATAGCATGGCATGGACACTTTCTTAAGAGCTCTTTAAATCGTTCCAATGCTTCATAAATCGATTTCCCTTCAAATTGATTAAAAGATGTAATATCATTTCTAAGCTTTGCAGTTTTTGATGGTGGAAAATATTTAACCAGGAATTTTTGTGCTAAATCACCCCAAGTTCTGATAGATCCAGGTTCTAATGAATTCAACTACATCTTAGCTTTATCCCTCAGTGAGAAATGAAATAACCTAAGTCTTATGGCATCATCAGATACACCATCATATTTAAGTGTAGCACACAATTCTAGAAAATTTGAAAGATATAAATTTTGATCTTCAGTTGGTGATCCCCCAAACTGATTATTTAATATCATTTTGGTAATAATAAGTTTAAGCTCAAATGAATTAGCCACTATAATAGATTTTTGAATACTACAATGAAGTTCATCTACAGTATGGTTGGCATAATCTCTTAATGGTACATATCATTATCAAGTAATATCGGACTTTCTGATTAAGCACCGAACATGGAGAATCCACTATATGTACTTTTAAATAACAAACTTTCTATTTTAAAAAGACAATTACTTAAACTATAGATATTTTTACAGTAATTAAAATTCAATGCTTTTTGGTATTTTTGACAAAATATAAATAACTTGTAAATATAACTTGAGTTTATGTAAAAGAAAATCACTGAATATGAAATATCTTTCTTCTTTTCATGAATTAGAAATAAGTATAGGAATTCTGTTGTAGAAGTATTCAAATTGTGTTGTGTCAGAAAGGAGCAATATTATTTTTTGCATTTACTAGAGATGCTATGAAGAATATTAGTTAAATAAATGTTTGAATAGTTCTGAAGATCGGCTAGGGCGGGAAGATACCAGCTCTCACTTTATAGTTTCCTTGATTTCCTCCACATAGGGGCTAACATCTATTATCAAAACATAAAAAAATAAACCAAGTTGGGGGCTTTAGCCTGCCACCCTAAATTCCTTAAACTCTACACCCTTCAAAGATTATTTCCCTATTTATTTGTGCTAAATCATATGAATTACATTCTCATTCATTCAACCTCATCTGATTCTTTCTAATTGTTGACTGAGATAATACCAACCCGGTTCTTACATGTTCTTACAACAAATTTTAACATCAGATGGGCCAGATCAAGAAGTAAATGAAGTACATGGAATTAAATCATCAAAACTTCTTCCAACATTAAATATTAATACTTCCCACAACTTCCATCCAACACTTTAATTACCTATCATTTTAAGGAGAAAGTTAAAGAAAACTACTCAGAATTAAAACCACATTTTAGTTTAAAAGTATAAATCATTGTCAAACCCACAAGAAGTCTCAATTAAAACCAAAAGTAGTTTAAAAACAAAGTGTCGACACTACTTTGGTTGAGGAGTTGTTAAGTTGTTGGCTGCTAGGATAGATATCCTAACACCCGTTTTAATTTAATTTAATACGTATATAATTTAGATAAAATAGTATTTTAAATTTTGACAATACAAGACCAAATTGATCTCATAGCCCTATTAGCTTAAATAAACGAGCCTAATACCGTAAGTAGTGCACCTATCCCGAGGGATAAATACATTACATAATGGTGAAGGCTTGATTAAATAAATTAAATATTGTATGATATCTGTTTAAGTCTGCGAAACTATTTTATGTTGACCAACAAATTCTACTATTTAATACAAAGAATTAAATAGGGTTTATATTAAGCTGGGTTAAAGAATGCTTCTTATAAGGGCAAACCCTTATAGTTAATTCCATCCTAGATAACCGAAGTCACCTAAGAAAACTCTCGATAAAAATCAGGGGATATGATCTTCAAAGAAGTGAAAAGGATAAGATTTTTCAATGAGACCTGACAAAGAGGTGTGAAAGGGGAATGACTCATGTTTGGAATATTTTATTATAGAATCCAAAGAAAGAAACACTAGCAGTTGTCACAGACCCTGAGGAGAACCTCGGTAACTTCCCCAGCTATCCTACTATTTGACTTCAATTTTAGAGATTAGAATTATTGAATGTTTCATTATGCTAATTTTATTAATTAGGGCTTATATTCATATGAAACGATCACACAAATAGCCTGAAAGATATGAGGGTTTAGGTCGTGAAAGATGACAACCTCGAAATCCTAGAGCGAGTTAAGGCTTATATTATATAGCAGAACCATACAAAAGGCCTAAAGATAAGTTGAGGATTTATGTTGCATAATCAAACAATCTCAAAATCATATGGATTGTTATTTAATTCTAAGGAAAGATATGTTGGTGTAAATCCTCTTGCTATTGAAGATGGTCTTGCTACCCACGATGCTAGCTCCAAGCTCCTCGTCGTAGCAAGTTTAAGTTTTCTATTGTGTCAAGTTATGATGTGAAATCAAATGTACCTATGGTTATGGTTATTTAAATTTTATGGGGCATATTGAAGTTGACTAAAGCGACACTGGTTAGGATCCTACGGTTCCCTCGTTCCGGTAACACTATTTTCTATTAGATTCACTTAGTCCAAATGAATTTACTAAACTCAACTTAATGAATTTCATATTTGCATTTAAACTTTGGAAAATCTCGTTAGCAATCGTAGGTTATCTCCTCCGAGGGATTCCCAATCATCCAATAGAGACGTCTTAACTTATTTGCAATTGTTGTTTTAAGATGTTTGTGATTAAATTTTGAGTTGTCTTATATTTTGAATGTTGTAGCGGTGAATTTTATTTTGGTTGATTTTAGTTTTGATTTTAGTTTCAGTTTTGTGGCTATCCCAAAGATTTTAGTTTTCATGCAGGGTGACTTCATTGTTTAGCATGCAAGTCTATGAACGTAAAAATACAATGTAGAAATTACAAGAAAGGAAAGCGTTGTAAACAATAAAAACGTACATGGTGAGTATTCTCGTTCCTCCACCTGAAAGTTTAGTACTTGCAAGACAAATATATAACTTTTGTAGGAATTAAAACATGCTTGTAGTAAAAGTAGAGAGTACAGTTTGAGGTATGTCTACCAGATCCTATGTCATATCTTGGTGGTTCCAAATTTTGAGGATGATTCTATTAAGGAAATCATAATAAGTCTGGATGTCCCTTGAGATTTCCATGGATCATGAAGAAGTCTTAGGTAATACCATAGACATTTCATAGTCTTTGGAATTATCTAGAGTTCATTTTGGCCTTATTATGTTTACTATATAGTTCATCTAGTTAATACCCTTATGCTTAGTGAATGTTTATGTTTTGATTATCCCTTAAGCAGGGTAATTATCACTTGATGTCTCATTTATAAGTTATATGGGTAAAGGCCTTTAGGGGCAACTTAACTTAATTAATTTATTTTATTTTAAGGAATGAGCTTGTAACGTTTTGAAAGGTTCTAAATTAATTATAAGTTATTTTCTAAACCTAATTATACAAAATTTTGATTAAGCCTAATTCACTACTAAGCCATTAAAATTTAATGGGTAGATTGTAATTTTAAGAAAAAGGGTTTTCAATATTTATATTATTAATCCTTATCATGAATTATAAATCATTTTAAAACTATTAATTGGGGACTTCAAATCATTGAGTTATGATCTTCCCAAAATCAAACCCCTCACTTTGATATCTCCTTATTTAAATACTCTTCCAAATTGCATTAATTTTAAGAAATTACAAATTTACCCTTTATAAGACCGAACAAGGAATTGGTTTCTACCACTTACCCCTTATATATTCCAATCATCAAAACATATCAATTAAGATCATTTCTTACCCATTTAGTCTTTTGGTCTAGCCTAAATATTAATTAAGCCTTAAATTTCAAAATTACACTTTTGTCCCAAAGGCCTTAATACCTTATAATTCATTAAATTAGATTCAAATGACTTGAAAATTTTATGTTACCTCACTCATTGGTTAATAAAAATAGAGATTTTCAATGCAAATTTAATAACTCAATCAAAATAAAACTTATGCCCATAAAATAATTATTGGAACTTCACCTAGCTTAGAGGATCACTTGGACCATTGTTTATAGTTTTTAAATATTTAATTTAATTATTAGAATTATTTGTTTGTTTTGAGCATTAATTAAATATAAAATAATATTTAAATGAAAAATTAATTTTTGAATTTTTATTAAATTTTTATGAGTCTAAGGAACCCAAAGAAATAAATTTAATATTTTTGTGACTTAGATTTTAATTATTGGCATTATTTTAGTGAGAAATTAAAGAAATATCATTTTTAAGCTTTTAAAATTAATATTTTGAGTTAGAAAATTAAAAAAAATATTTTAATTGGTCTCAATTGATCTGGAAGCCAAATGTTACATTTTAATGTGTTTTAACCACTTTACAATTTTTTATGATTTATAATTAATTTTTAATTATTTAAATTCTAAAAAATAGCTTAAAAATGAAGAATTTATTTTAATTCAAATTTTATTTTTTTTAGGTTTCTCTGGTCATAAGGAGCTCCCGAAAATAATTTTGTAATTTTTTTGAGTTATATTTTAATTATTAGAATTATTTTAATGCTAAAAATGTGATTTCACTTAATTAATCATTTGAATAGTTAAATTAACTACAATTGACTTGAAATTTTTATGGGTAGCTCCCCTAACATTAAATTACTATTTGGAATAGTTTTTATGCCATTTACATTCATAATTACTCCAAATTAATTTTATTTCATTTTTTAGGGTTGGTGACAATTAGGATTATTTTTAATGACTTAAACCAAGTTTATATTTTTCCTAGGATCCTCTGATCACAATGAAGCTATCAAAATAAGTTTTGTATTTTTCTGATGAATATCTTAATTATTATGATTTTTATACCAAAATAAGGGCTATTAAATTGAAAATTAGACATCTCTAGTTAGAGATACCCCCTAATCTTGAAAAATCAAAGAAGATGCCTAACAACAGAGACATCAAAAGCCCCATGGTCCCATGATGTCTATGCAAATGGAGAATCAAAATAAGGGAAAAACCATTTAATTAATTAAAAATAAAATATGTATCCAATGAACATGAAAATATTTTCACATTGTTCTCCTTCGTCCACTAAGCAAGATGGTATTTTTATTTTTTTTTATAATTTTTCTATACAAAGTTATGAATTTTTAAAGTTTTGGGAATTAAACAAATAAGAAAATATCCCTAATTTTGTACTTATCCCACTCAAACTCGTACGTGTCCAACTTTACATGCGACGCACTCCCATTTGACGACGCTGTCACGTAACTGCCACGTGTCCCCGTGGTTTCATCCCATCTCCTCATCCAGTGCAATCTTGGTCATTTAAGCAGTACACGCTCGATCAGACGACACACGGTCATCATCCTCAATAAAACTAACCCATAAATCGTCCATTTTCAAACGTTAATATCTCACTTGATTCTTGACCAAATCATGCGTGGTTTGTTCCTATAGACTCATCTTGACTAGGAGAATATATCCATATGGTTAATCAATCCTTAAATCAAATCTATGCACATGGAGAATCAAATGATTCTTGGTTAAGGGTTAAGTTTCAATACCTTGGTCCAAGAGGGGAAGTCTTGTTTGGATGCTTATGGAAGCTTTGTGAGGGTCCCAAGAGCCTAGGGATGGAGCCTCGAGCTGTGGTGAATTGCCTAAATATGAATTCGACCAAGCCTGAATTATAGGGTTAATTAAAGTCCACCTTAGGGTGGTTTGGTGGTGGAGCTTTCGTGGGGGATCTTATTCTCTTACTGTTGGGATGTTGTGGGTGCAATTAATTTGAATTTGATGGAGGTTTGGGGGGGTGTCATGTTTCAGCCTTGAACTTGAGCTCCAAAATTGAGCTCGAGCAGTGACTTTGAGTGGCTAAGGGTGGTTGGGTTAAGCTCAGGAGGTCTCAAGGAAGCTCTAGAGGAAATTTGGTAGAGTTTCCCCAAGGACTTTCAAGCTCTCTTTATTTGGCCATGGAGGGTGGGTTTAAATAGAGGGGGAAGGAGAGCGCACCGAGGGTAATTGGTGGGTGCCCTGGGTTGCTTATTTGGATGCAAACAGGGTGCAATATTCCAATTAGGATGAGATGGCTTGGATGGATTTAATTTTGAGTTTTATTCATTGGGGAGCATTTGGCCATGGCTTTTTTGGCAGCCAAGGTGGTCGGCCAGTCCGGGAGGGGTCACCTTCTGACTTAGGGAGGTCAGGGTATGTTCTTGGTGAAGTCAATTTGGGTTGTCCATGTGTAAAGGCATGGGATTGAAATAGTATGGGGGAAAAGGTCAATTTGGGTCAAATCATGGTTTGGGTTGGGTTCAACCACCATGGTTGGTCTTGGGCTGAAGAGGATGAGATGGGTCAGCTAAATTGGTGTGGAGAAGTCCCCATCCAAGTGATTTGGTTAATTATGAGGTTTAGAGATTCATAAAAAGGGATAAAAAAACTTTTTAAGGAGACTGGAAAGCGTCTTGGTCCTTTGCCATTAGTAGTTTAATGATGTGGCATGGCTCTCATGGCTTGCCTATGACTTGGGAGTGGCTTCATGGCTCCCCTTTGGTTTGGCTAATTTTCATGCGAAGGGATTTTGAACTTATTTGGTATTTTTGGTGAATTTTTGGCTTGATGCTTGATTTGGAATAATTTGATTTTGAATTTAGGAGTTTAGGAATGATTTTAATCAAATGGACGATGAAGAGAAAGAATTGGCATGTGTGCTTTGGATTTGGGCTTTTGAAATCAAATGTGGTGGGCTTGGGCTTTTTAATTTGAAATTGAATTTGGGCTAAAACTTTGGGCTAATTGAATGTTGAGTTTGGTGTAGGAACATTTCATGAAGGCTTTGGAATAATTTCAAGTGATTTTGAATTGAATTGGTGGGCTAATTTGATGGATTTAGGCATATGGTCAAAATTGGGGCCTTTTTGGTTTGGGTAAAATTGGGCTTGTAATTGGATCAAATTGGGCTTGAATTTTATTTATATTAGGATTAGAGATACTGAATTTTGGTTTGGAATTGAAATTAGGCAAGATTGGTCAATTGGGCCAAGATTTGGGTTAATCTGGGGGCATTTGGGTCCTTAAGGGCAAATTGTGGCTTTTGGTTAAATTGGACTAATTTAGTCAAATTAGGACAAATTGATGATAAAAAAAATTGAAATTGGGAATATTTGGGATGATTTTGAAATTTTTGGAATTTTTAGGTCATGAAGGGCATTTTGGTAATTTTTACAATTTTTAGGGATATTTTGGAATTTTGGTAATTTTGGTGAATTTTGGTCAATTTAGATAGTGGTGAGGGGTTTGAGATAATTTTTGGAGAGATTTGAGCACTTTGGGTGATTTTGGGATTTTAGGCAAAGAGTTGGGGTTATAGGGGTATTTTGGTAATTAGGTGATTTTGGGCCAAAATTGGTCAACAAGCCATGAAGCCATACTAAACCAATAGACGCCATATGAGGATTCATTTTAGATGTTCAATATGCTGGTTCTAACCCTCTTAGCTAAAGACTAGGGGTATAGGGTCATCCACATGAGCTTTCCAAAAAGAGTAGGAGACAAACTTAAGGGATATTAGGGTTTAGGGTATGTGAGAGAGTGTAGTGTGTGCAAGTTAGCACCACCAAAACTAGATCACCCAGGGTTAGTGCTAAGGTCTGACCATCCTTTGGGGGACTTCACTTGAGTTCCCTCATATTGACCCTAACTACTAAGTGCTAAAGGTTAGGACCAATATGTGGAACTCCAAGCTGAGCAAAGAAGGGTTTGGAATTTCTAATGGTGAAGTCCTCTAGGAATAGTCAACAGAAAAGTCCTACAACTAGACCCTAGGCTACTAAAAAGGAAAAACTAGAACTCAACCAAAAATGAGGTCAACACAAAGATAAAAACTTATCGTAAATCCTCCACCAAACTCTTGAAGTTCCTTTGAATCTCTTCTCTCTTACAACACTCTTAACTCTCACAATAAAACTAAAAACAAAAAAGACAAAGTAAATTTTTTGTGCTTGAAAAATCTCTCCAAGAGTTCCTCCACTAACTATTTCAAGAACTTCTCAAGACTCCCCCTTTTTTCTCTCAACTTCCTTCTTTTATAATTTTCCATGAGGTGCCTTGGTATCTATTTAAAATGTGTCATGATTTTATGTATTTTCCAAGGGATGTCTCCTATCACAAGTCTTTTAACCATATTTTCATTTTTTGTGGTTATAACCACCCTCTTTAGCCAATAGGTGCCTCAAATTCCCTTCAAAATTCAACAAAATAAATTAAACCATCAAATAACTGTCTCTGACGCTTAAGCGCATTACCTCTGGTGCTTAAGTGCGACCTTCTCTGTTTCACCGGCGCTTAGGCGCCAAAATACTTTTGCACCATTTTTTCATTTTTGCTCAAAATTTGATCATTTTTCACTCCTTTTGTCATTTTTCACCTTTTTACTTGTACCGGAATGATCTTTCCTAGTGACAAGATTTAATTTTCTATAATCAATGCATATTCTATACCTTGTGAATTGTCTTGTTGATATTAACTCATTATGTTCATTCATAATCACAGTAACTCCTCATTTCTTAAGAACAAAGTGAATTAGACTAACCAACGCACTATGTGAAATAGGGTAGATAAATCCATCATCTAACCAATTTAAAATTTCTTTCTTAACAACTTCTTTCATAACATGATTCAATATCCTTTGAGGATCAGCTCTGGGTTTGTAGTTCTCTTTCATATGAATTCTATGCATACAATTTGACGGACTGATTCCTTCAGTATCAACAATTGTCCATCCAAAGGCTTTATTATACTTCTTCAAAGTTTTCATTAAACTCACTTCTTCTTCTGCAATTAAATTTAAGGAAATTATAACCAATAATGTTGAGGAATCACCTAAAAAGGTATATTTTAAATGTTCAGGAAGTAACTTTAACTCAAGTTCAGGAGCTTTTTCAATCGATGGAAAAAATGATTTATCTTTGTCTGTCATGTTCAAAACTTCAAAACTTTCTCGAACATAATTTGAATCTTCCTTATAAAAATCTTCAAATTGATCAAATTCCTCTTCTTTCCCGTGTTCCAACTCTTTTATTTCATATTTCCCTTCAAAAGTTATTTTGAAATGACATTCACTGAGATATCTTATTACATCCATTTTGTAACATTCATCATCTTTAACTTTTGCAAGATACTTCATTGATTTGGAAATATTAAAAGTAATAGTTTGATCATTGACACGCCTAGTTAATTCCTTTTTCTACACATATATCATTGATTTTTCATGTAGCTAAAAAAGGTCTCCTCAAAATGATAGGTATCTCCTTATCTTCCTCCATATCTAGCACAATGAAATCAACAGGAAGGATAAATTGATCCACTTTCAATAAAATATCTTCTATAGCTCCCTTAGGATATGTTATTGAACGATCAACTAACTATAGAGTTACAGTAGTATGAGATATTTCTCCTAATCCTAATCTTTTTAATATTGATAATGACATAAGGTTAATGCTTGCACCTAAATCACTTAATGTTTTCCCATAAAATCTGTCACCTATTGTAATTGGAATTGTGAAGCTACCGGGATCTTTATGTTTTTGAGGAAGCTTTTTCTGAATTATAACACTGCACTCATCAATATGTGTAACAGTCTCGTTATCTTTAAACTTCCTTTTTCTATTAAGAATATCCTTCATAAACTTCACATAGCTTGGTATTTGTTCTAAGGCTTCAACAAATGGAATATTAATCATAAGATTCCTAAGGATTTCCAAAAATTTTAAAAACTATTTATCCAACATTTGTTGATGAAGACTTTGAGGAAATGGCGGTGATGGTTTTCTACGTCAAATTTAAGTGGAGAAATATGTCTCTCTAAACTTTTCGGAGCGTCCTCTTCAGGCTCTGCATTTTATTCTCTCTACTTCAATCTTTTTTTGTACTCTACCTTCCAACTCTCTTCTACTTCTAAGTTGAAAGATTTTTACTTGCTCTTTATTCTAGTCTTTAATGTAATCTTCCAAATTCCTCTTCCAACAGTCAAATATGATATGATCTCATCCAATTCGGCTTCCGTAGGATTATAATTTGAATAAAAAACACAAAGCCTCCGATGGTAAATGGTAAAACAAGTTGATTACCTCTGGAGTTAAAGGTACCAACTTCCCTCGAACCATAACTCGATCGTCCTCAGCCTCTGGGAGATTTGCATAAAACTCCCTTAACACAGAAATTACAGCGACAACAGAGAAACAACAGAACTGTTCCCACTGTCGGCTGACTATCAGGACTTCCACTTCTCCACCTGAACTCTTAAAATATCGCTCTTGAATCAATTTTCGTGACTTTAGAGCGTCACTATATCGATCCTGAGCTTTTAAACTGGCAAATTTGCTCGAATCAAATGGGCTCTTTCCTTTGCTCCTTTTCATTCATGGTGTCATTCTACAAATTTAATAAATTCCAAAAATAATTTTAAAAATCAAGTTTAAATTACTAATCTAAACTTCCAAAAGCACTAACTAAACTTCCCAAGCAATTTTCATAGATTTTTCTTCACTTTTTACTATGAATAGTAAATTTTTTAAATCTTCCAAATGTGCTTAAAATATTTAGTGAAAATCCAATTTTTTTGCATAAAATAAAGCTCTTACCTCAAGGAACTTGGATCTAGCAAATCTCACTTGATTCCCCCAAGATATCTCCAAATTTTACTTGCTCTAGCCCTCAAAATCACAAACTCGAGTTGGGGAAGACGATAGGAGGCGTTAAAAATGACATTTATTGATAAAAAATTCACTTTTAACTGTTTGCAAACCGATTCTCATGAATCGGCGCTTAAGCGCGAGTAAGTGGCGCTTAGGAGCCTACCTCACGGGTTGGCTTACACTTAAGCGCGAGATGTGGCGCTTAAGCGTCAGTGCACAATTTTTGAAATTTTTAATTTTAAGTAAAATGCACTATTAGCCTAAGTAAACCACCCCTAAATGGTATCATAGCACTTAAATGATTATTTTTACTTCCTATAACTCCCTTCTCTCTCAAAATTCTCCATAATAATTAATTCAAATCGAGGCTAAAAATAACACAAATTTTCATAAAAATAAACTTATATTAATTCACAAACAAGTACAAACACATTTAAAACTTTGTTTTCTCTCCAAATAGTCTTGGATGAGAAAAATTTCCCCAATTGTTGATTATTACCACCCAAATTGTTATTCCAGTTAAAGTTGGGATGGTTCTTCCAACTTGGGTTATAATAATTTTAATATGGGTTATTCTATTTGTTATTTATGGCATTCAAAGTTTCTAATGATGCTTGAGAATCTAACATTTGGCCTAATAAATTCTCTTCAATCATGGAAATTGGTTGA
>NEWO01000577.1:238600-270518 GCA_003013225.1 Phalaenopsis aphrodite
ATATATTGTGATACTACGCAAGCATACATATCGTTATCAAATAATATAGGACTTTCTGATTAAGACCTGAATATTGAACCCATAGTGAAGATTATGCAATATGCACTTTTTAAAAAGTTTTTCTATTTTTAAAAAGATAATTACTTAAACTAAAAATGATTTTTGTAGGAATTTAAAATTTAAATATTTTGGTAATTTTGATATTTTAACGAAACAGTAATAACTTAAAAAATAACTAAAGTTTTTGTAGAAGAAAAGTACTTAATATGAAAATATATTTCTTCTTATCATGAATTAGTAATAAGTATAGGAATTCTATTGTGGAAGTATGCAAATTGTGTTGTGCCAAATAGGAGCAATAATGTTCTTTACCCTTGCTAGAGATGCTATAAAGAACATTAGCTAATTTAAAGTTTGAATAGTTCTGAAGACCAGCTAAGCAGGGAAGATACTAGCTCTCACTCTAGAGTTCCCTCTATTCCCTCCACCTTGGGGCTAACATTCTCGTACCAGAGCCTAAAATAATAAACCAAGTTGGGGGCTTTAACCTGTCACTTTAAAGTCCTCTAACTCTGCACCCATCAATGAATAGTTTCCTATTTATTTGCTCTCAATCATATGAACTACATTCTCATTCATACAACCTCATGTGATTCTTTCCAATTGTTGACTGAGACAATACCAACCCGGTTCTTACATGTTCTCACAACAAATTTTAACATATGAATTGGCCAAATTAAGAAGTAAATGAAATGCATGGATTTAAATCATCACAACTTCTTCCAACATTAAAGATCAATACTCTCCACAACTTCTATCCAAAACTTAATTACTTATCATTTTAAGAAGAAAGATAAAGAAAACTACTCAGAATCCATGGAGAAAACAAAACCACACTTTACTTTAGAAGAAGGAATCATTATCAAACAAAAAACAAGTCTTGATTAAAACCAAAAGTAGTCTAAAACAAAAAGATAAAAATTTATCTCAAGTCCTCTACCAAACTCTTGAAGTTCCTTTGAATCTCTTCTCTTTTACAATCACTCAAAACAAAATAATAAAAAGGATAAAGTAAATAAAAAGTGGTTCTTGAAAATCTCTCCGAACTAACTCCCCAGAGAAAAACTTTCAAAACTTGCCAATATTTTCAGGACTCTTTTCTAAGTCCTCTCTTCTTTCTTTTATAATTTTCCAATAGGTGCCTTGGGATCTCTTCAAAATGTGTCTTGATTCGATGTATTTGCCCAAGAGACGCATCCTTTAATGATAATTTTCGTCCATGGTGGTTACAACCACCTATTAAGCCAATGGGTACCTCAAAAACCTCTTCGAAATTCATGAAAACTGATTTTACTTGTCTAGTAACTGCCATTGGTGCTTAAGCGCGGGGTCTCGACGCTTAGGTGCGGCCTTCTCTGTTTAACCGGCACTTAGGTGCCAAAACACTTTTGCACAATTTTTAACCTTTTTCGCCCAAATTTGTTCATTTTTCACTCCTTTAAGCATTTTTTTTTTCCATTTTTACTTGTATCTGCAAGAAAAAATAAAAAAATACCTTCAATTAAAGCGCAACATCTCAAAAATATGTATAAAAATGTGTCTAAAAATACTATAGATTTTAGGTGTATCAATAACCTCGGGCTGATTGACCACCGGTGAAGCTAATTGCTGCGACTAAGATTGTCCGTGTAGTGTAGTTATGACAATTATAGTGGCGGTCATCTCTTCCATCCTTTTCTCCATCTGTAAGATCTGTTTATTTGTTAGTTGAATGGCCCTCTGTAAGTCATCCACGTCATTCTCCTCACCAGAGAGTGGAGCATCGCACACAGATATAATGACCCTAGTATTAACGACATTAATCTCCATGAACTCCTCATCAAGGCAATCTGGGAAATCAAAATCTTAATTGTCATCAACACCTACTCCTTACTCATTGGCCAACTCTTCAATCTTGGCTCTAAGTTTTCTACCTTATCGTAGATTGCTTTCTTCTGAATCTTGAAATCTGGAGGTCTCTTTTGAACATCATCCTTCTATACGACGGACTCTGTAAGGGTGGTAAAAAATTCTGGAACATTGGACCTATGCTTCATTACACAAAACTGCCCCCACGGGCTCATCAAAATGCACTGGTGCAACACCCTTGGGTACCCACATTCTCTTCATAGACGTCGATGCTTTGAGATGAAGTGTCTTGGAGGAGGCTTCGGTCTTTTGAAGAGAAGTATGCTCCCCACGGGTAAGACCAAGTACATCAGTAATGAGTCTTTTCCCTTTATCCTTCTTTGGGAAGTTTTCATGAACAGTGGTAGGTGGTATCCTTAGAACTAGATGTGACTTAACCGGTTGACGTCCTATGGACTTTAAAGCAATGATGGTAGAATTTTTAGTGGTGGTAATGCTATCAACAAGTCTTCCAAGTTGAAAATTGACTGGAACACAGGCTGGAGGCACTTTAACTATTTTCTGAAACTGACAGGCAGATCTGATATGCTTTAAGATTTCTTTCTTCATCTTGGGTGAGACTGCGCTTCACACTCACTTGAGCAACTCAACGACAATAGACCCCTCCTTGACAACTAAGCTTTCAAACACTGTGTGGACTTTGGTGATAGGAGTGCGCCTCTCCCTCACCTTACTATGACCTTTTGGTGACGACAGGGCATCAACAATCCTATAGATTCTCTCATCGTCAGTGGTATCCATTAATGGATGAAACTTACTTCCTTGTAGGAGAGGGTTAACCTCAGACAATCTGAGCTCCTTCTGGTGAGGAATCTCATCAACAAAAGCTATCTTTATAGTCTGGGCCCTGACGACCCTCTGAATTTCCCTACTTTAATTTCCTCTTTGCAACTTAGTGGGCAACCTAACCATTGAGGTGGAACTGACTTCAAATACTGACGACAGAGAAGTTCTTCAATAAAATTTCTTTTCCTTTGGCAGACGGTGCGATAGGCACAGTGATAGTGAATTCTATAGTAGTAGGTGTGACAATTCTTGAGCGGACGGATGCGAGGACAACAAACTTAATGAGTGTCAGGGCGGTAGCAATCTTCTCCTTCTTGTAAGAAGGGAAGTCCCGAGGATAGTTCAAATTGAATTCAGCAGACAACTTTGTCAGTCGCTAAATTAAAAATTGTCAATCACTAGAATGAATATCATGCCGCCCGATTTTAATTATATATATATATATAATTTTAAAAAGTAATACTTTAACTTTTGAAAATACAAAACCAAACTTATCTCATATTTGTAATAGTTTAAATGATCGAGCACAACACCGCAAATAATATATCTACCTCGAAGGATATATACACTACTTGTTGGTGGTGTTCGATTAAATAAACTAAAGAACTTATTACATCCATTTTAGTCTGCAAAAAATAATTTTTTATGTTGTCTGACAAGTTCCTTTATCTAATATGAAGAACTGGACATAGTTTATATTACCTGAGTTCTTAAAGCTCCCTATAGAGGCAAGTCCCTATAGTTAATTACATCTTAAATGACTGAGGTCACCTAAGAAAATACTCAATTTAGATAAGAAAATATTGTCTTCAAGGAATTCAAAAGGATGGGATTTTTCAAAGATCAAACCAAGGAGTGTCAAATGTGAAAGACTCAACTTTGGAAGAATTATTAAAGGAAGAAAACTAGGGGATGTCACAGATTCTGAGGAGAACCTCAGTTACTTCCCAAGTTATCCTGTGGTTTGGCTTCAATTTCAAGAGAAAAAATTATTGAATATTTCATCCAACCAATTATTATTATATAGAGCTTACATTTGTATGAAACAATCATACAAATAGCCTAAAAGATAGGAGGATTTATATTGCACTGAATGAAAACCTTGGAATCCTAAAACGAGTTAGGGCCTAAACTGTATAACATGATTGTGCAAAGGCCTAAACCTAAAGTGAATTTTAATGTTGCACTAGGAAAACAACCTCAAAATCCTATGGTTGGTTGTTTAATTCTAAGGAGAGTTTACAGTTGTAGAACCATCTTCCCCACTGCCCACGGTGCTAGCTCCAAGCTCCTTGGTGAAGTACAAGTCCTAAAGTTTAAGGGTTCAAAGGTTTAAATGACAAGTTTAGTTCAATTTGTGGGGGGGGGGTGGTAAAGTTGATTTGAGCGACACCGGTGAGGATCCCACAATTCCCTTATTTTAGTATCACTATTTTCTTTTGAATTTACTTAGCTTAAACGAGCTGTTAAATCGATTTAAACCTGAGAGATCTCATTAGCAACCATATGTTATTTCATCCAAGGGACTCCTGTAAATTCAAAAGGACATATTATGAAGTTATATTTCAAAGGATTTATGGTTACCTTTGAAAGAGTTTAATTTAATTTTGAAATATGTTAATTAATTTTGAAAAGCTTTCAATTTATCAACCAAGAATGCATGGAATGTAGAAGCAGTAGTAAATTACAGTAAGTGAAATGAAATAAAGTAAATAAAACTATAAAGGCGTACCTGTCATCTTCACACTGCTCCCGCTGAGTCTGAGAGGGAAGGCCTCAATCAGATACTTGTGGAAGCTTCAGTAGGGTCCAATAAACCTCCTTGAAGTGTTATTTTGAGCTAAGGTCGAGTCTAAACGTGAGTTTGATCAGAGGGTGGTGCGGCCTTGGTCTAATAGTGGGTTGGAGGGCTCAAAATGATGGGGCTTGAGTGGGAAACTTCTTAGTTTAGTCTGGGGAAGCTTTTGGAAACCATTAATTTGAAGTTTGGTGAATTTTTGGGAAATGACCATAATCTGCCCTGGTTTTGAGCTCATAAATTGAGCTCATGCAATGGGGACAATGGTTGGAAGATGGTTGGAATGAGCTTGGGAGGTCTTGGAGGAGCTCTGGAAACAATTTGGCAAAGTTTCCCAAAAGAATTGAATGATCTCCACCTTTGGCCGTGGGAGGCGGGTTTAAATAGACAAGGCTATGGTGGCCACCAGGGCTGGCCAGGGGGTGGAATCAATTGCTTAAGTCGAGGGCTGAGTGGCACCAATGACCAAAGGAGATGAACCAATTCAAGGAGTTCAAAGCTTGGGGTGGCTCTTGATTTTGGTGTTTTCCGGACACTAGGCCGGCCGTCCAGGCCAGGGGTGGTGGCTGGAGTGGTCCCGTGAGCCAGGGGGAGTTTAATGATGACTATTGATACACCTAAAATATATAATATTTTTATACCTATTTTTGAGATATTGCGATTTGTATGTTTTTTCTTTCAGGTACATGTAAAAAGGTGAAAAATGCTAAAGGAGTGAAAAATGATCAATTTTGGAGCAAAAAGGTGAAAATTGTGCTAATGTATTTTGGCGCCTAAGCGCTAGATCCTCCGCTTAAGCGCTGGTGAAATAGTGAAGGCCGTGCTTAAACGTCAAAGGCCCCGCGCTTAAGCATTAGAGGCAGTTATTTGACAGTTTTCTTCATTCGGCCAAATTTTGAAGAGGTATTTGAGGCACCTATTGGCTAAAGATGGTGGTTATGACCACTAAGAACAAAATATTTTTAAAAGACTTACAAAATAAAGCCTCCATTGGAGAATATATCAAATTTGGACACATTTTGAAGAGTTTCCAAGGCACCTCTTCGAGATTTATAAAAGAAGGAAGTTTTTACATTTGAAGTGGGTGCTTGAAGAGGGAGAGAGTGTTGGAGTCCTGAGAAGATTGTGGAGAATCTTGTGGAGAGATTCAAGCACCACAAAATTTACTTTTTTATTTTTGTTTTTAGTTTTATTTTGAGAGTTTAGAGTGTTTTAAAAGAGAAGAGATTCAAAGGAACTTCAAGAGTTTAGTGGAGGACTTGAGATAAGTTTTTATGTTTGTTTTAAACTAGTTTTGGTTTTAATCAAGACTTCTTGTTGGTTTGACAATGATTTCTTATTTTAAACTAAGTTTGGTTTTATTTTCTTCATAGATTCTGAGTAGTTTTTTTTATCTTTCTCCTTAAAATGATAAGTAATTAATGTGTTGGATGGAAGTTGTGGAGAGTATTAATCTTTAATGTTGGAGGAAGTTGTGATGAATCAATTTCATGCACTTCATTTACTTCTTGATTTGGCCTATTCAGATGCTAAAATTTGTTGTGAGAATACGTAAGAACCGAGGTGGTATTGCCTCAGTCAACAATTGGAAAGAATCACATGAAGTTGTATGAATGAGAATGTAATTTATATGATTTAGTGCAAATAAAAAGGGAAATAATCATTTAAGGGTGTAGAGTTAGAGGACTTTAAAGTGACAGGTTAAAGCCCCCAACTTGGTTTATTTTTTTAGATTCTGATACGAGATGTTAGCCCCCAGGTGGAGGGAATCAAGGCAACTCTAGAGTGAGAGCTGGTATCTTCCCTTCCTAGCCGGTCTTCAGAACTACTCAAACTTTAAATTAACCAATGCTCTTTATAACATCTCTAGTAAGGGTAAAGAATTATTGCTCCTATTTAACACAACACAATATTTATACTTCCACAACAGAATTCCTATGCTTATTACTGATTCATGATAAGGCGAAAGATATTTTCAAATTCCGTGCTTTTCTTTTACATAAACTCAAGTTATCTTTTTAAATTGTTCTGTTTTGTCAAAATACCAAAAATACCAAAAAATATTTTAATTTTAATTACTGCGAATACATTTCTAGTTTAAGTAATTATCTTTTTAAAATAGAAATTTTGTTGTTCAACAAACAATATTGCTTAATTTCCCTATAAGTTCGATATTTGAGGCTTAATCAAAAGTCATATATTACTTGATAACGATACGTATACTTGCGTAGTATCTCAATATATATATATAAATTGAAAAGTTAAATTCTTTTCTTCGGGATCAAGTTTTGACTCTGTTGTAAGGTAAGAAAATATAAGTGAAAATATAATCTGAGACATTATTATATTATTGTATAAAAGCAGTTTTGGGATCAATTATCCATGAAGATTTAATGCTTGATGGCAAATATATTTGGGTTTAGCCAAAAATGGGAAAATATCCCCCAAAACAAGGGACACTTGGTCCATAGCTCACGTAGGGTGGGTTAGGTGGGTCTAGCCTAGTCCCTAGGGTCCAAATATTGGTTGTGGTGACCATGGCTTGGTTAATTTGGGATGGTTTGGTCAAATGTATGGCTTGAGTTAAAAAATATGCCATGAGCTTGGATTTGAGTTTGGGTTTGGCTAGACTATGAATTTGTCTCAATTGATTAATCAAATTGGCTTGAATAAATGTCATGAGGAGTTATGGATACCAATTGGAGGTGAATTGGGTAGAAATTGGGGGTGAATTGGGGAATTTAGATATTTAGGGGCAATTTGGGGATTTTGGTCAGTAGGCGTCAATTTAGTAAAATTGGGCTCAATGGAGTGGTTCAAATTGATTTTGATGGCAATTGGAGTGATTTTGGAGATTTTAGAAAATTTTGAAATTTTTGGGGTATGAAGCGCGTTTTGGTAATTTTGGGGATTTTTGAAAATTTGAGTTATTTTGGTCTATTTGAGTGATTTGGAATGGTATGAAATGATTTTTGAAGAGATTTTTAGAATTTGGCTAATTTAGAGAATTTTTGGAAAATCTAGGGTTTAGGGGCAATTTGGTATTTTGGTGAAGTTTAAGGCCAAGAAGTGTCAAAATTGGGAATTTGGTAAAACTGGGATTGATGATTGAGGATGTTAATCATGTGGTCACCCTATTTGAGCCATGAGACCAAGGGAACTCCCATTTTGGATCCTCCATGTGCTGATCTTAGCCAAACCACCCAAGCTTAGGGCTAATGGTTTGGGGTACCATCCACCTGAGTTTCCAATAAAGTCGGGGATCAAGCTAGGTATGTTTGCGTTAGGGTTTAGGTTATGTGTGCAGGTGCAAGTGTATGTGTGTGCAAGACTAACCAAGACCACACCACCCAGAGCTATCCCTAAGACCAAACAGTTCTATGAGGACTCCTCTTGAGCTCCCCCATACTTGGCTCCATCCTACTATGTGCTAGAGGTTAGAACCAAACACGTGAAACTCCAAGAAGAGCAAAGAGGTGTTTAGAATTTCTATTTCCCTTCACTACTCCTCTAGGAATAGTCAATAGGAAAGTCCTATGGATAGATCCTAGGCTTCTAAGGAAGAAAGACTAAACCTCAACAAACAGTGAGGTCAAAGAATGAACCCCCAATAGGCATGGTGTGTCGGGCGAGCACACCGTACGTATTGGCATTGACCAAAGAGATCAACTAACCAAAACAACTGCCTAAGCTGACAGGCTCAGAGCACAAAAGAAAAAAAATGTGAAGAAAATTTTTGCTGGGGAATATACAAGGACTCCCGCTGAGGATTGGAATGTGAACCTCCAGAATGTCAATTTCATGAGTGAATTTGACATTTACAGAGTGATTTGTACTTGCTAACCCAAGTGAAGGGCTACACGACGGACTCATGGAGATAGTTACCAGGGAAGTTGGTGGCCACAAAGAAGATTTGATTCAATTTTGACATTTTAATTTTTAATTTCAATTTTGATTTTGGCTTTGATTTAGTGAAAAATTAATTTCGGAAGGCAAAAGTATGTTAAGAGATCAAATTAAGATGAAATGCACAGGGACTTACATCCAATTCAAAAGACATCGAAAATGTAGAGAAATAAGAATAAGATGTCTTAACCTAATTAAGGTGGCCTTTTACCCATCTAAAAAAATTGTGTAGAAAATCAGATTCCTTAAACCATTTAAGGTGGCCTTAGACCTATCTTGAAGGATGATAATGGGATGTTGCGCTCCATTAAGGTGGTCTTATTCCTATCTTAAGGATTCAGGTAGAGAATTAGATGTTGTACTCCATTTAAGGTGGCCATAGATCGATTTCAGAAGATGAGAATAGAATGTCATGCTCCATTTAAGGTGGCCTTAGACCTATCTCGAAGATTCGTGTAGAGAATTAGATATCGTACTCCATTTAAGGTGGCCTTAGACCAATCTCAAAGGATGAGAATAGGATGTCGTGCTCCATTTAAGGTGGCCATGGACATACCTTAAAAATTTGTGTAAGGAATCAGATGCCTTTCTCCATTGAAGGTGGCCTTAGACCGATCTCGAAAGATGAGAACTGGATGACTTACTCCATTTAAGGTGGTCTTATACCTATCTCAAAAAGTCATGTAGAGAATTGGATGCCTTATTCAATTTAAGTTGCACTTAGACCGATATCTAAAAATGAGAATAGGATGCCTTACTCCAGTTAAGGTGGTCTTATACCTATCTCTAAGATTCATGCAGAGAATCAGATGCCTTGCTCCATTTAAGGTGGCCTTAGAACGATCTCGAAAGATGAGAATAGAATGCCTTACTCATTAAGAAGGAAAGCACAACGACTCACATCCAACCTAAGAGGTGACGAGTTACATTGAGAAGGAAAGCTCAAGAACTCACATCCAACCCAATAGGTAGCAGATGGAATCAAAATTTAGGTACTAACCACAAGAAGGGAACTGAAATTTAGGTACCGGCTCCATAATGAGAATCTAAAGCCTTACTCCATCCAAGGGGGTCTCACATGGATCTCAAGAAGGTTTCATATTAGGAAGAAAAGTTCAGGGACTCACATTCAACCTAAGAGGCAACGAGCTATATTAGGAAGGAAAGCTCGGGACCTCACATCCAACCCAAGAGGTAGCGAAAAGAATCAGAATTTAGGTACTGACCCTAGGAAGGGAACTAGAATTTAGGTACCAGGTGCGGAATGAGAATTAGAAGTCTGACTCCATCTAAGAGGGTCTTACACCGATCTCAAGAAGGTGTCATATTAGGAAGGAAAGCTCAAGGAATCACATCCAACCTAAGAGGTGATGAGTTATATTGGGAAGGGAAGCTCAGAGACTCACATCCATCCCAAGAGGTAGTGAAGAGAATCAGAATTTAGGTACTGGCCCCGAGAATTTTGTGGATGCAGAAAACAGGAACAGAATGCAGAAAATTTGTGGACTAAATCGAAATCCTTGCATTGACCTAGAAGATTTGTGAATGCGAAAAGCAGAGATGGAATGCAAAAAATTTGTGGACAAAATCAAAATCCTTACACTGACCCAAAAATTTTGTGAATGCGGAAAACATGGATGGAATGCAAAAAATTTGTGGACGGACTCAGAATCCTAAAAATTTTTCAGAGGTGAGGCTGAAGGCGCAGTTTAAAAGATTCATCTTAAGATTCTATTGTCATAATCATTTAATCACAATCCTTAAATCATACAAGTGATCTATTTGTTGTTTGATTTTGATGAATAAATCGTCCATGTAGCACTCCACCTGGTTGTTGATTAGGTCATCAAAGATCTTTATCATAGCTCATTGGTAAGTTGCTTTGACATTCTTCAACCCAAATGGAATCACAGTGTAGCAAAGGACTATGATCGGTGTTCTGAAGGTTGTATGTGTTGCATCTTCTGGAGTCATCTTGATCTGATTGTATCATGGTGATCCATCCATGAAATAGAAAATCTTGTGTGTTGATTTGATGTCCACCATCAACTCTGGTATCGGTAGTGGGAACTCATCCTTTGGACACGCTTTATTTAGATCCCTGAAGTCGACACATACTCAAATTTGTCCATACTTCTTCTTAATTGGCAAAATGTTGGCTAACTATGTGGGATACTATTTTTCTCGCACAATGTTAGCATATATTAATTTATTTACCTTGGTAATGACTTGTTGTTCTATTTTAAGGCGCATTCTTTAAGAAGCTTGTTTCACTGGAGCCATACTCTTGTCCACTCCAAGCCTGTGAATTGCAACTTCTGAGGATAATCCTGACATTTCATCATAGCTCCAAGTTAAGCAATCCTTGAATTTTGGTAGTAATCTAATTAAATTTTTAGACTTTTCCTTGTTGAGTAGATAACTTATGAAGGAAGGTTGAGGCTGCTCCTCAGTTCTAAGGTTAACTTGCTTCAGTTTTTCGACTGTTGACTTACTTTCTTCTTTGAACTCTAACAGAGTATCGTCTATCGAAGAATCTTCAAAATCATCCTTCACGTCGAGGTAATTTTCTTCCAATTCGTTAGTAAAAACTATGCAAATTTCTGAATCATCGACTGGTCCTATCGTACCAAATCCAAGACCCTCTTTCAAGTTGAGAGTTTGTCCTTTAACATTCCATAACTTTTCAAAGAGCTGCAGTTTATCCTTTGGCATTTGCTTCGACACATTATCCCGTTGAATTAATTTTTGTACACACTGAGAAAATTAACCAAATGCTAATTCCATTAAATCATCAGAATCATCCTCTTCCAAATTTACATGAGTTTTCAGATTAGGAGATTAGGAAGCATGGTAAAACTTGATTGTTTTCAAACCAACACCCTGGACTTCTTTGACCTCTAGACTCTTGATATTTTGAGGGTGGATCAGAGTTAAGGTGATGGTGTGCACGTAGTAGTTAATTCAATCATACATCAACTCATATTTACTTTTCTCCACTTTTTCCAAGGCTGTAGTTTCTTCTATTTTATCATCATTGTTTCTTAATCAGACTCATCTTTGTCAAAACTTTCTTCCATGTTGATGTTGATGGTTGACCTTGTCCGTTCAACAATCGTATTGGTTCTTCCTTGCCCGTGTTCCCAACCTTGATCTCAGATGCGTGGGCTAAAAGAACCTCCATCAACTCGTTTCAAGGGTGTGGTGGAAGATCGTTGAAGCAGAGCTGAATGATCTTGTTGTTGTGGTCTTTTTGAATCTTTAATATTATTTAGCACAACTTAGCGGGAAAAGACAGTCTTCTTCGGAGGAGCATATTAGGCGATATCTTCGCGGATGCCTACTTCATGAACGAAAAACAGTTGCAAATCCTCTTTGATGCAATGATATTGTCCTTCCTTGTAATACTTGATACACTGGTGAAGAGACGATGGAACCATATTATGCTCGTGAATCCACAGTCAACCAAGTAAAGCGTTGAAAGAGGTTTCTATGTCGATGATATGAAATTTAGTGGTTGTTACTAGCTCACCAACCTTCATGAGCAGTGTAATCGATCGAAAAGCTCTTTCTCCTTTCTGATTAAATCCCCTTAATATCAACGTATCGGCGGTAAGCTCTTGAGTGTCAATGTTCAAGTATGCCAACACCCGTAGACTCATTAGATTGAGTGACACTCCTTGATCTACCAAAACTCTGGAGAGTACGAATCTGCTGATGCTGACAAAAATGTAGAGTGGTCAGTTGTTATCAATATTACCAAGTAGCAAATCTTCATCGGTGAAGGCTACCCCAGGGTATTCCTTTAACGAAAAAACTTCATCTGAGGATGAGCTGATCAACTGAGCTAAGAACATTTCTGTGTCAAGAAAAGCCTTGACCAAAGATTCCCTCGTCTCCTTTAACAGGATCAGAGCATTGTAGAGGCTTAGTTTGGCCGACAACCTCCTAAGATGAGCTAGTATGTTATAATCCACTTTATAGAGACCTCCAATTTTCACCTGATTATGTGTCTCTTCCACTGGCAGTGGCGAACGTGGTTTTTCTCAAGTGAATATTTATTTTTATTTTTCTATTGGAGCCATTCTCAGGGGTAATACCTTCCCACTCCTCAAATTAATTTCCATAATCTCTTCTTCTTTCGACATTGTAGCCGACTCTTTTAGAGTTACTTCTGAATCTGAAAATACCAAGTTGATGGCGATTGGTGTTCTTTGGCACTCGAGGACTGACTCCTCACTCCCAGAATTGTCGTAGCCAATGTTGTTGGCATCCTCTTCATTTTCATAAATACATTAATTGGCCTTGCGTATGATTTGAGGATCATTTCAGAATTAAAATGGACATTAGATTGGTCGCAATCAATCACGTTATCACTAGAGACAGTTAGAATGTAGCCAAAATTGCAATTCTCATATTCAAAAGAGCTTAAAGGGGCAAAAAGATAATCATGCACGGTTAACGGTTCTAGAAATTTATTCCCCAAATCCAAAACAACCAATCTAATGGAGGCAGCCCCTATCCTACCCCTCGCGATATCAGTCTTCACTTCATGAAAGATTTGATCCTTATTTTTCTCTAGCTATGACAATTTCTCCGGTGTAATCTCCATCTTTAATCTGGTAGGCTGTAGACTCTGAGCGATAGCTTGTGCTGACATGTTCTGAATCAGGTTCATTATTTTCTTAGATGACCGACTTCAGACTCTGCTCCAACACTTTCATTCAAATACAGATTTATCGGAGTGATTGACCCGACAAAAATCATGTTTACAGAACCTCTTTTTAAGTTTTTTTAAATACTCTTTCAGAATCATTATATTTTCATCTTTGAGATTTCTCTAAAGCCAATCCTTGAAACTGAAATAGCCCTCAATGGTGTGTTCAAGTAATCTATGGTAAGAGTAGTAGTTGACATGTTCCTTCTTATCAGTCTATTCCAATCTTTTTGGCTCTAGCAATCTAAACTTGAGTTTCTTCATCAAATTTATGAATATCTTTGGTATGGCTTCTTCCTTGAAGGAATATACCCTGTTCAACTAGTTTGTAAATGATGGACCCTACCTGACATCTATCCTGTATGGTCCCCTCCGAAATGGCTGCTGGCAAGACTAGTTGTACTGTTGAACATACTACTGCTGATGAGACTGAACATGCTGTGACAACTAAGGGAACCTTGACGAGATTGCTTAGCCTGAATCCTAATTGGCTGCTTGCCCTTATCGTCTGTTGCCACCGTCCCATATTTCTTCTCGAATGTCCTTACTGCTCTGGACTTCTCAGACTTTTTTAAAGTTTCCATATGCTTGAACTCTTTCTGTAGCCTATTGGCCTTGTTGAGTAGCTTCTCAAATGACTTAATAGTAAGTCCCTTTAGCATGAAGGCTACTGAAACATGAATGCTTTTGAGTAGAATCTCAATTGCATATTGTTCCTGTAACTGAGGTTCACACTTCATGCTCAAGTTCCTCCATCTCAAAATGTAGTCAACCAAGGTCTCATTGGGCTTTTGTATGTCCACTACGAGATCTCCTATGGTGGCATGGTGTTGCGCTCTGGTAAACCTCTTCACAAATAAATGCTCCAACTCAGTGAATGTTTTTACGGATCCATTGGGCAGCTCAACATACCGAACAAATGCAATTCCTGACAAACTGCTGACAAACTGGCGGAATAATAATGCTTCATTACCTCCAGCATTGCAACAACTTGCTAAAAAATGAGTTGTATGTTGGTGGGGATTTTCGGTTCTATCAAACGTTTTGAAAATTGGTAGCACAAAGCCCTTGGGTATGGTATGGCATTGAATTTCTCTGGGTAAGGTCTACCCTTTGAAATTGATGCCCCTTCTCTAACTTGGGCTAAGGCCTCTCATACTTGCTGCTCAACTAACTGCTTGATATCTTTCTTCGGCACCAAACTCTGAATAGAATCCTTCCTCTGTTGGCGGAAGCAACTTCTTTCTTATCATTCACTATATGTACAATCTCGAGTTGATTGACCTCCGGAGATGCCATCTTCTACGACTGAGACTGTTCATACATTGTAGCCATAGCAGCCATGGTGGCACCCATATCCTCCTTTTTTTTTCCTTTCGGTTGATCTGTTCATCTCTTAGTTGAATGGCCCTTTACAGGTCATCCACGACGTTCTCCTCAACAGATTGTGGAGCATTGTGTGCAGATGCAGTGGCACTAATTTCAACGACATTAATATCCTTGAACTCCTCATTGAGTAGTTGGTGAAATCAAAATCTTCATCGTTGACACTCACTCCTTTCTCTTTGGCCAATTCTGAAATCTTAGCTATGAGGTTCTCCACTTTATCATTGATTTCTTTCTCTTAAATCAAACTGAGATCTGTGGGTCTTTCTTGAACATCATCTCGCTCTAGAATGGACTTTTTAGCAATGGCGGTAACAAAATATGGCATGTCAGACCTATGTTTAATTCCATGAAATTGCCCTACGGGCTCATCAGAACAAACTGGTGCGACACCCTTAGGTACCCATACTTTCTTTATTGATATCGATGCCTTAAGATGGAGTGTCTCGGCGGAGGCATCAGGGTGTCGAAGAGAAGTATGCTCGCCACAGTGTGGACACAGTACATTAGTAATAAGTCTCTTCTTTTTATTCTTCTTCTGGAAGTCTTCATGAATGGTGGTAGGTGGTATCTTAGGACCCAGACATGGCTTAACCGTTCAACGTTCTACAGACTTTGGAGTAACGATGGTAGAATCTGTGACGGTGACAACAATACTGACTCCATTCCTAAGGCAAAATTTGACTGGAACACGGGCTGGGGGTACCTCTGTTGATTTCTAATTGAGGATGGGTCTTACTTTCTTCAAGATCTCATTTTTCATCTGAGGAGAAACTGCGTAACCTACTCACTTGAGTAGCTCAGCAATTGAACATCCCTCCTTAGTAGCTAGCCTCTCAAACACAGGACAGGCTCTGGTGATAGGAGTAGACTTCTCCCTCTCCTTACAATGATCCTGAGGTAACGGCAGAGCAACAACAATCCTATGGAGGCTCTCATCTCTAGTGGTATTTAACAAGTGATGAAACCTACTCCCTCAGAGGAGAGGAGAGGTCTCAATCATTCTAAGTTCCTCTTGGTGAGGAATCTCAGCAATTGGGGCTAATTTTGTAATCTTGGCCCTTGCGACCTTCTAGATCTTACGGTTACGATTTCTTTTTTGTGACTTGGTCAGTTGCTTAATGATACAATAAAAAATCTGCAATATTATGTATACATTTTATGCTTAAATTTGGTGATATTGCACTTTAAAGAAGGTTATTTTATTATTTTGTTGTAGGTATAATGATTTTAGGCATTTGGAGCAAATATTAGCAAAAGGAGAAAATTTGGAGTCAAAATGAAGTTTTTCAGCATCCTGGTGCCAGAGGCACTAAAACTAACACCGGGGGCTCCATTTCACAGAAAGTTGGCACCAAAGGCACCAGAACTGTCGCCAAAGGCACCAATTTATAGAGAAGAGCCACCAGAGGTGCCAAAATCTAGAGAACAACATGAAACTCCAATAAACTGGCGCCAGAGGTGCCAAAGATGAATTAAGATGGATTGAGGTGGTAATTGACTATTTTTAAGAGGTTCTGGAAGGCTCCAATCAATTCAAATGCCCCATGGAGTGATTCAATGAATCTAGACACTTTAGAAAGACTCTTGAATGAAGAAATATGTCTCTTAGATGAAGGGACTTCTCTCTTGATGTGAAGAGGTATGCCTTTTGAGAAAAAGGAGGGAATTTGAAATTCTTTAAAAAGAAGGTTGGCGCCTCAAGTAGAGAATCTAGTGGAGGGAGAGTGTGCAAAGTATGGTCTTTAGCGTGTGTAGCATGTGAAGTTTTGGTAGAAGAGAGTATTTTCATCTAGAGTTGTAAGAGGAGAGGGATGGTGAGAGATTTTTTCTTCATTACATCTCTAAGATAGAATTGAGTGTGATTGTAAAAAGAGAAAGTGCTTAAAAAGAACTTCAAGGGATTTTCTTGAGGAGGAGAGTGAGATAAGTTGTGTTCTTCCTTTCTTTATTTTGTAAACTTGTTTTTATATATATAATCCATATTTTGTCATATCTTTCTCATGAATTCAAAGTAGTCATTTTTATCCTTCTCCCTACAATGAGAAATGGTTTTATTAAGAATTAATTTTGTCGAGTAAAGTTTTAAATGTCAATAAATTTTGATGACTCAAATTTTGATCTTTATTTACTTTTTAATTTGGATAATTGAAATGTTAAAATTTGTTGAGAAACATAAGATCTGAAAGGACTATGCTTCCTATAACAAGGTAAGAGTCACATTCAATTTCATGGGTGATAATTTAATTCATAGGGTTGAGTGAAAATAAATGAGGAAATATATTTTGATGGGCGCAAAATTGGAGATTTTAGGGTGACAGACTAAAATCTCCAATTTGGTCCAGTTGCTTGGAAACTAAAGCGAGATTGTTTGCTCTCAGAGGACGGAGAAGTGAGAGCTCTGTAGTGGGAGCCAGTATCCTCTCAACCTATCCATAGATTTAGAGACAAAACTTTGGATTCACCAATGTTCTTTATGCACTCTTAGAGGGTATGGATATGATTGCTCCTATTTGGCACAATACAATTTTATATATTTTTTAAAATGATTTTAATTATTTCACAATCCATAAACTCATTGTAAAGGGGAAAAATGCTTTCTTAAATGTGAACTCTTCATTACAAAACTTTGTTTAGTCTTAGTAAGTTTAATTTTGAAGTTTATAAAATAGTTTAGTTAATTTAGTTCTTTTAACCACATTTCATTTAACATACATTAAATTTGCTTTAGATTTAATTTTTGTACTAAAGCTTTTATAGTTAGAATATTGTGTTTTACATTATTACCATTAGAATTTACAACTCCCTGTGGGATTGATACTCATGACTTCATTAGAGTCTTTTATCTCTTGAGTGATACGTATACTTGCATATTTATTAGCTTTGGCAGTTTAAAGATTTTAAATTATAAAACTATTTATACTGAACTGATTTTTATTGTGATCGATCTACATATTTACTAATTATGCTGTTGTGGGTGTGTTTTAGTATTGAAAGATATTTACAATGCATACACAAAAACCACCTGCATCACTTAACTCATAAACTGAAACCAATCTTGAATACTAACGGCAGAGTAGTTGATACATCAACTGAATATTCTTCAATCAAAAATTATTTTCACTTAGCAGATGAAGCGGTAGACACAATAATGGTAAATCTGGCGGCATAAGTGTAACTACTATCCTTGACACGGGAGCGACAATCCTAGTAGGCACGAGGGCAACAGACTTAACGAGTGTCGGGGCGGTAGCTATCTTCATCTTCTTGTAAGAAGGGAAGTCATGACGGCAGTTCAAATCAAACTCCACAGATGGCTCTGGAACTTTTAGAGTAGTAACTTTCATGATGATCAATGGAGTCTTATTGAGCACAACCTCGAACTCATCGAATCTGGATTCAAACTTAATCATTGGAGCAGTGTTGCGGGCCTCGCGGCTAGTAGGCAGGTTGCAAGAAAATGTGAGTGTTGGGAATGCCATTGTAGCAGCTTTAAAGAAAAAAGTTTCGAGGGTTAATATCGGTGAATACCTCGTAATTCTAGTGCTAGCACAAAAATTGACAAATGTCGCATTTTGAACTAGACACATCTTCTTACTTTCATTTTATTTGGTTCCATTTTTTAGTATTTACACTTTCTAAATTTTAAGATGCATTTTTCAAGTTTTATTGCTTATTATGACGTTAAAGGGTTTAATTAAATTATGAGGGAATTAAACGATGGTTAAGAGACGTAAATACTTGGCTTAATGTGCAAAATAACAAACCAAACCTGAAAGATATGAGGAAAAAGGCGAAGTTTAGGACCCAGTGCATAAGTGAAACTAGTTCAACTTCACAACACATATCGCCTAAGTGAAACTAGTTCACCAACACACCTATTGAGGTCCGACCAAACAAAAAGAAAAATTCTAAAGGACTCATGAACCTCTCCGTTTAAAGATGGTTAAACAGACGATACTTAACCATCTATGCTTACAATCAACTTTCTTGGGTAAGTACAGACAAGAAAGAAATGTGTCAACTATGCCAATGAAAAAAGGGTAATATGGACCATGAGAGGCATGAACACATTATCGATGTATGAAGACAATACTTTCTGATCATAATGGAGAGAGAAACATGTCCCCAGTGGAGTCGCCAGAAAATTGTCGGTCACCAAATTAGGAAAGTATATTTTTAATTAATATATATATTATAATTCTGAAAATTAATAATTTAATTTTGAAAATTTGAAACCAAACTGATCTCATATATACAATAGTTTAAATAAACGAGCACAACACCACAAGTAATGCATCTACCCCAAAGAATGGACATATTACTTATTAGTGAGGTTCGATTAAAAAAACTGAAGAATTTATGACATCCATTTTAGTTTGTGAAACCATTATGTTGACCAAAAAATTTTCCCTATCCAATATTAAAGATTAGATATGATTTATATTAAGCTGGATTCTAAAGTTTCCTATAAGGGTAAGCCCCAATAGTTAATTACATCTTAAATGATTGAATCCACTCAAGAAAACTCTCGATTTAGATCAGAAAATACTATCTTCAAGAATTTCAAAGTTCAGGCCTTTCAAGTTTGGACAAAGGAGTATCAAATGAGAAAAAATATTGTTTGGAACATTTATTATGGAATCTAAAGGGAGAAAACTAGAGGATGCCACAGATCCTGAGCAGAACCCCGGCGACTTCCCAAGCTATCTTATGGTTTGGCTTCAATTTTGAAGAGATATTATTAAATGCTTCATCCTGCAAATTATTATTATTTAGGGCTTACCTTTGCATGATGCAATAATACAAGTAGCCTGAAAGATAGGAGGATTTATGTTGTAACAAGCGACAACCTTGAAGCCTAAGGTGAGTTAGCTCTTAAATTGCACAACGTGATTATGCAAATGTCTAAAGATGAGCTGAGGATTTATGTCACATTAGGCAAAAAACCATGAAATCCTATGGCTTATTATTTAATTCTAAGAAAGATTGTTATTGTAGATCTGCTTACTCTCTCGGAGTTGATCTTCTATACATTCTTGTCATGCTTCCCTCAGAGTTAACTCCAAGCTCCCCATCGAAGTGACGTTCCCAAATTCTAAGGTTCAAAAGGTCTTACCAAGTGTGTTTCAATGTTTTGGTTTTATTGTTATTCAAGCATTATGGAGAGGTGTTAAAGTTGATTAGAGTGACACCGGTTAGGATCTTACGGTTCCCTCATTCTGGTACCACTATTTTCTTTTAAATTTACTTAGTCTAAATGAGTTGTTAAGCTCATTTAAACTAGGGAGATCTTATTAACAACCGTGGGTTACCTCATCTGAGGGACTCCTATAAATTTAAAAAGATGTGTTATGCTTTTTGTTTCATTGTTTTGTTTTGAAAAATGTTGTTTAATTTTGAAAATGATTTTGTAATTTTCAATCTTGGTATAGTTTTACAGGTAAAGTAAATAAATGCATATAACTATAAAGTATATAAATAAAATTGCATGTTCACAAAATATAAATGCATACTTGGGCCTCTACTACAGCCGCATGGTTAGCATCATAAAGCATAATATATTTGCAGGAAATTTAAATAAAGTACAGAAAGTAAATAGGAGCATCCAGTACTAAAAGAAAAAAGTCAGAAACACAAGTCGTAGCAAAACACGAGAGAGTAAAAGAATACCGGTAGTTATATAGGGAAGATCGAGGCTAAATGTAAGACATTGGTAAAGGTGGGGGCTCAGAGCTGAATTGTGTGCTTCCCGACCTTAAGTAAGAGCTACCAACCCAATCTACGAAGGGCAGTCCTAACTTCAATCCAAGCGATTAACCGTGGACTTTTTAAAATTCTCATTTTTTTAATCTAATTTTCATGCATATAAATTTTAGTTTATTATGAAAAAGAGATTTTTGTTCAAAACATTTTGTAAAGTGATGCAGTCCATAGGTTAATTAATTTAATCAAGCTAAGACTACTAATAACCTAAAAGTATCGGGGCAATCATGTCCTCAAGAGTAGTTGAATAGTATAATCAGTATCTATCCTCTCCTTTTTATTAAAGGTCTTTGAGGTAGCAGATACTATTCTAAATCCCACGTCGTATCCCTCGTTTTAATACACATTATCATTATCGTCATTGTCCTAACCACGTATACCTCAGACTTACAAAAGTTCGATGATCCATATGTGGCAAAAAAAAAAATCTCTAGTTTCTCAGAAGGATTTAAATATCTTAAATAAGACTTAAATCATTGAACATTGAGTAAATTGATGTAGGATAAGTAGTGTAGGGTATTTTTATTGATTTAGGTGAATTATCGAGTCCTGAGGTATAACTTGGCAGGTCCCTAAAAGTTTAATGGATGATTTTTTGGAACAAAGTATAATAAGTCCAATTGTCTTTCAAATATCCAAAATGTCATAAAAGTGTTCGAGGAACAATTCCTAGCAACTTTTAGAACCCTTTGAAACGTTTCGATTTCATTTGAACTTATTGTATTGTTCAATCAGTCATCCAATATTAAATTTAGTTTCAATGATTTAATACACCCGTGCTCAATGAAACTTAATATCTTAACTATCCCATGACCTGGGTACTCAGACATTAACTTGGTGTTTTATTTAAGAGTTATGTAGGTGGATCCCCTTATGGCAAGTTCAAGTCATTAAAGATCTTCTACCCATAATTAAAGTTGGGCTTGTAGTGTTTAAGGGTGTTCATTAATCAATCATGTTTCTATTTTCTAATCCTTATCAAAAAATTTTATTTATCAAGCATAGTTCACTACTAAGCTCTTAAATCCAATCTTCAGGGTAGATTTGCAATAATCAAAATGTTAAATGAAATCAAGTTCAATTCTCATCAAAATCATGGTTATCATCCAATCAGCAACTAGAGGCTTCAAATAAGTGAATCATTAGCTTCCTAGCTTAATACCACTACCTTAGTATCATCCAATTGAATTAACCTCCAAGTCATAACAATTGATAAAATTACGATTTTACCCTTACTATGAAAATGTGACAAGTTGATTTCTATCTTTTAGCCCATTATGTTTCAAACATCCAAAGGAGTTTATTATGATCAAAATTACTCATTTAATCTTTGATTAACCTAAAATTTAATTAGGGCATCAAAATCTCAAAATTACCATTTTGCCCCTAGGGCTCTCCACTTCATAGCTCATTAAATACAACTCAAATGACTTTGAAATATTTATAGTATCCCATTTATGGATCAATTAAAATATCAGAGGAGAAATTAAGATTTTTATAATTTTTATTTAATTTTTATAATTATTTTAGCTTAAAAATAAGAATTTTCAATGTTAATTTATTTAATTAATCAAAGTAAAGTTTCTAATCATGGGGAAAATTTTTGAAAGTTCAACTAAGTCAGAGGACCATTTGGACCAATTCTCATGATTTTTTAAATTATATTGTAATTATTTTAATTATTTATTGATTTTAGTGATTAATTAAATAGAAAATATACTTTAATCTCAAAAATAACTTTTTATATTTTTATTAAATCTATCTAAATCTAGAGAACTCAAAGAAACACACTTTTCATTTTGTGATTTTTATTTTATTTATTATAATTATTTTAATGAAAAATTAAGGAAAATACATTTTTAACATTTAAAAATACATAACTAAATTAGAAAAATTAGGAAATATTTTAAAGGATCCTAAGTGATCGGGGAAAAATTAGGAATATTTTGGTGCATTTTCATATTTTTGTAATTTTTAATTATTTTTAATAATTTTTAATTTACAAAGTAGCTCAAAAATTAACTATTGATTTTAATATAAATTTTGTTTCTCCTAAATGCCCTTGATCACAAGGAAAACTTAAAACCACTTTTCATAATATTTCTAATTATATATTTATATATTTACGATAATTATTTTAATGAAAAAAATCTGATTTTACTTGAAAAATAGAATTTAGTGGTGAAATCAAATCAAATGAGCTTCAAATTTTTACAGAGAGTCAAAATACTCATTATTTACAACGAGGAACCTTTTTACAATTTTTTTGGATTATATTATATTTATTTAAGTTTTTATGAGTTTTAATTACTTAATTAACTATAGTAATGTATATAATTATTTAAACTCATTTTACATTTTTCCTAAAGTCCTTAGACCACATGGAACCTTTCAAAATAAATCCCATATTTTTTATTTTTATTTTAAGTAATAAAATTATTTTAAGGAAAAATAAACAACTAGGCTTGAAAATTAGGGTTTCATGGCTAGATATGTTCTCTGACTTTGGAAAAAAAATCAGAGAACATCTCTACTGACATGAAGGACAAACTCCTAAAATTTCAAGCCATTGTGATTAATATTTATTTAATTAAAATTAAAATAAAGGGAGGAGTATTTAATTAATCAAAAACAAAATACATGTCAAAAAATTTTTATTTTTGGTCCATAATATTCTTCTCTGTTCATTGAGTAAGTATGTGTTTTTGTTTATTTTTATGATTTTTCTACACCAAGTTATGAATTTTTAAATTTTGTGAATTAATTTAAATATAAAAATACCTTGTTTTCCTATTTATCCATGGAGCGACCGACTCATCCTAGGCAGCTCCGAAGGCACACGCGACACGTTCAAATTCTTTATGTTTTACACCTCAGCGTGTCACGCATCCCGCTGTTCACAAATAGATCTCCCATCTGAATTCTATTCTGTCGTTGGATCAATACACGCACGAATGGACGACATCCATTCATCGCCCCTAAGTGTTCTAAATTGAGAATTGTTTAACTTCTAGACCTAAGATCCCGCTCGATACTCAACTAGATCACATGGGATTTGGTTCTATAGTTTCAAATAGTCAAGAAGAACCTATCTATATGCTAAAATACATATGAAATACAAGTTCACTTCATAATCAATGAAACCAAGGCTAAAATTAAGGATTTTGAAATATACCTTCGCCCAAGAGGTGAGGCTTCCATTGGGTGCTTGTGGAAGCTTCCTTGTGATCCAACAAACCTCCTCGAAGTGTCTATTTGAACTGGTATAAGGTCTATGTATGATTTCGATCAATGGGTGGCGCGACCTTGGTCTAGAAGTGGGTTAAAGTGCTCAATCGAGAGGGTTTTTGATGGAAAACTTCCTCGTTTGGTCTGAGGAAGCTTTTGGGTGGTTTAATTTAAAGTTTTGTTGAGTTTAATGGAGTGATAGAAAAAGCCCTAGATTTTGAACTCAAAATTAGGGTTTGACAGTGGGTTTGAGTGGTTGAAATTGGTGGGTTTGAACTCAGAAAGGCTGGAAGGAGCTCTATGAGCAATTTAGAGGACTCTCCCCAAGCAATTGACAACACTCTCTCTTTGCCCGTGAAGGATGAGATTAAAATAGCCATGTCCATGGTGGCCCTCAAGGCAATCCAAGGGTTGGAAATTGGTGCTTATGTGGAGGGATGAGCGACCCAATTAGCCAATGGGAGTTGGCCATAGCTGAGGGTGAATTTGAAGCTTGGTCCAAGAGGGAACCTTCTTGGTTTTTGGTTTTTCGACCACTAAGCCGGCCGATCTGGCCATAGGAGGTGGATAAATGGCTCAAGGAACCAAGAGAGAGGTTTAATTGTGATCAGGATGGGGGTTTAATCAAATGAGAGCAAGATTAGGCCACTTCACCAAAAATGAGAAGAGATCCTTTAAATCAAGTGTCCATGGCACCTCTGTGGTGTTCTAGGAGGATCTAGGATGATCCTTAGAATCTAACTGATAGTTGCAGTGGTCCAAGTTGGGCTAGACCAAGTGTCTCCAGGTGGGTTTAGGGTTTGGGTTCAAATTTTGGGATTTGGATTGGACTTGGGTTTGGGCTTCACTAGAACTTGGATCTAGGTCAATTGGATGTCAATTTGGTGTAGGATATTGTCACAAGGAATTTGGAAATCACTTGGGTTGAAGATTAAGGGGCTATGAAGTTCAATTTGGTGGAATTTGAAGTTTTGAGTAAAATTGGGGATTTTGGTTTGGCTCGAGTTTTTGCTAAGGTTTGAGACTAGGCAAAGGCCAATTGAGGGCTTAATTTGATCTAGAAGAATGTCATGAAGTGTTTAGAATCCAAAATGTGGGGATTTGGATAGGCTAGAGAATTCAATTTCATGGAATTTTGGTTTAGGGTAAATTTAGGGCATTTGAATTAGGCTTGGAATTTTAACTTGAAATTGGACTTAATTGGGCTAGAATTTGGTTTAATTCGGTTTAGACATGATGAAATTTGATTTGGATTTAAAATTAGGGAAGTTTGAAATCAATTTAATGGTTGGGGGTGATTTGGAGTTTTTAGGCATTTAGAGGTAAAATTGGGGTTTTGGTCAAAATTGGCCAATTTAGTCAAATGGGCCCGATGGATGGCTAGGATTAGTTTTGTGGATGTTTGAAATTATTTGGGAGGTTTTGGGAAATTTTAAGCCATAAGGAGCATATTGGTAATTTTGGCAATTTCAGGGGCATTTTTGAAATTTTGGAAATTTTGGGGTGTTTTGGGGAATTTGGGTGATTTGAAATGATTTGAGGTGATTTTTTGGATAAATTTTGAGGATTTGGGTAATTTTTGAAAATTTAGGATTCCAGGGGCAACTTGGTATTTATGGAAAAGTTTGAGGGCAAAAGGCTAAAATTGTGTATTTGGGTAGAATTGGGGTTTAAAGAGGATTTAATCATAAAATTACCCTTACAATGCCATGAGACCAAGGGAGACCCCATTTTAGATCCTCCATGTGTTGGTCTTAGTCAAAACCTAGCCTAGGGCTAAAGGTTTGGGGGACCATCCACATGAGTTTTTGAAAGAGTAGGGGATAAAGCTAGGCATGTTTGGTTTAAGGTTTTAGTTCGTGAGTGAAGGTGAGGGGTTCAAGTGTGTGTGTGCAAGATTGACCAAGACCACACCACCCAGGGCTAACCCTAAGACCAGACAATCTTATTGAGAGTCCTCTTGCGCTCCCCCATGCTTAGCTCCATCCTACTAAATGCTAGAGGTTAGAACGAAACATGTAGAACTCCAAGAAGAGTAATGAGGTGTTTCGAACTTCTAGGGTGGAGGTTTTCATCACTAATCCTCTAGGAATAGTCAACAGAAAAGTCATATGGCTAGATCATAGGATTCTAAGGAAGAAAGACTAGACCTCAACAAAAAGTGAGGTCCATAGTAATTATTACTCTCGGCATCCCAAATCTGCTAAATATATTTCTTTTTAAAAATTTTGCAATGCATTGAGCATCACAGCGAGGTAAAACTACCACTTCTATCCACCTTGAAACATAGTCCACTATAATTAAAATGTATAAAATTCCGTAAGATGGTATGAATGGTCTCATAAAGTCCAAAGGCCAAATATTAAAAATTTCAACCTCTAAAGAAAATTGAGGGGCATTTCATTTCTTCTAGAAACATTGCCTTCATATAAGTATTAACATTTCTAAATATTATAGGCCAATAAAATCCAGATTGTAAAATCTTATATGCAGTTCTATTAAACCCAAAATGTCCCCTAAAATCAGAATCATAATATTTTTTTAAAAATTTGCTGAGTTTCTTCCATAGGTACACATCTCCTAATAATTTGGTTCTTACATTGTTTATATAAATATGGGTCATCCTAGAAGTAAGATCTTGCACCATGCATAAATTTCTTCTGTTGTGAGTATGTCAAACCATAGGGTAAAATATTACTAACTATGATGTCGACATACCACGAAACACACCATTTAGTTACAATACATAATTTTTCATTAGGAAAATGTTCATTGATTTTATTTTCAAGATTTACTGAATTTTTCTGTTGAAGCCTATAGAAATGATCATCTATTTGATTATTAGTTCATTTCTTATCTACAACTACAAAATCAAATTCTTACATCAAAAGGACTCATCTGGTTAACATTGGTTTTGCATCCTTTTTCAACATCACATATTTAATAACAAAGTGATTTGTATGCACAATACATTTAGTTCAAATAAGATAAGATCTGAATTTATCAAAGGCATATATTATTGTTAATTACTCTTTTTCAGCAGTAGCATAATTAATTTGAGCTTCATTAAGAGTCTTACTAGCATAGTGTATTACTTTGAAAATTTTATCTTATTTTTGTCCTAAAACAACCTCAATAGCATAATCACTTGCGTAACATATCAACTCAAATGGTTTCCCCAATCGGGTGAAACAATAATATGAGCGATAATTAATTTTTATTTTAACAATTCAAAGACATTTAGGCACTCCTGATTAAAATCAAAATAAAGCATTTTTTTTCTAAAAGTTAGCACAGAGGCTTAGTGATTTTTTAAAAAATCTCTAATTTATCACGTGTAGAAACCAGCATGACCTAAGAAACTCTTACCTGCTCTCATTGTAGTAGGAAGTGGTAGTTTAACAATAACTTAAATTTTTGTCGGATCTACTTCCATACCATTTTCAAAAATTTTATGTCCAAGTACAATTCCTTCTGCAACCATAAATTGTCATTTCTCTTAATTGAGAACTAAATTTATTTTCTTTGCAAAGTTTTAGTATTTTTTCTAAATGATTTACACATGACTCAAATGATGTACCAAACATTGAAAAGTTGTCCATAAAAAAACTTCAATTCCTTTCTCAATTAAGTCTCTGAAAAGGGACATCATGCACATTTGAAAAGTTGCAGATGCAATGCATAATCCAAAGGGCGTGCGTCTAAAAGCAAAAGTGTCATAAGGACTACTGAATGTGGTTTTTCTTGATCCTCAAAAGCTATAGGAAATTGGTGATAACCGGTGTATCCATCTAAAAAGCAGAAATATTTGTACCCCGCTAGCCTGTCTAACATTTGATCCAGACAAAGTAAAGGAGAGTGATCTTTCCTTGTGTCTATATTCAATTTTCTATAATCAATGTAGATTTTTCACCTAGTGACTTGTTGAGTTGGAACTATTTCATTCTTTTAATAGATACAGTTACTCCTTTCTTAGGAACACAGTGGATCAGACTAACCCAAGCATTGTCTGAGATAAGATAAATAATTCCATCATCTCACCACTTTATAATTTCTTTCTTTACAACTTATTTTATTATTGGATTCAGTCTCCTTTGAGGATTAGCCATCGGCTTATGATTTTATTACATTAAAATTTGGTGCATACAAATAGAAGGACTAAGACTTTTAATGTCATATATCATCCATCCAAAAGCTTTCTTATAATTTTCCAAAGTTTCCATTAATTTTTGTTCTTGATCTTCAGTTAAGTCTGAGGATATTATAACAGGTTATGTAGATGAGTTCCCCAGAAGCATACTTTAAATGTGCAGGGAGAACATTTATCTCTAATTCTTGAAGTTTTTCAATTAAATGACTGAAAGATTTACCGTTTTCACTAGTGTCCAACAACTCAAAATTTTCTTGAACATAATCTGTTTTCTCATTAATTTTTTCAATTATTTTTTCTTTCAGATCAATATCTTTTTCGTACTCTAGTTCTTGTTGTTCCATTTTATCTTCATAATTTTCCTGGAAATGGCTTTTACTTAAATGATTGATAAGTTCCATTATGAAACATTCATCATCACTTCCCATTGCTGGATATTTCATCGATTTTGATATATTAAATATAACAGACTGATCATTGACTCTCATGGTTAACTCACTTTTTTTGCACATCTATCATAGCTCTTCTAGTAGCAAGATAATGTCTCCCTAAAATGATTGAAATTTCTTTATCTTCCTTCAAATCTAACATAATGAAATCTATAAGAAAGATAAATTTATCTACTTTTATTAACATATCTTTTATAATTCCCTTTGGGTAAGTGATCGATCGACCAGCTAACTGAAGCGTTACAAACATGAGAGAAATCTCTCCTCAACCTAACCTTCGAAAAAATAGATAGAGGCATAATGTTAATGCTAGCCGCTAAATTGCATAGAGCTTTCCCGTAAAATCTCTCATATTGCACACTCTTCACTAAGGGAAATGATCTTATTATTTATAAACTTTCTTTTCTTATTAAGAATACCATTCATAAACTTCACATAGCTCGGAATCTGATCAAGAACTTCAACAAACGGTATATTAATAGTTAGTTTCTTGAATATTTCCAGAAACTTTAAAAATTGTTTATCCAATTTCTATTGTCGAAGTCTCTAAAGAAAAGGAGGTGGTGGTTGTTCTAAATTGATATTCATTGAAGAAATAAGTTTTTCTAAGTCTTGAGGAATATCTCATCTGACTTTTCAATTTATCTTCTCTCTTTCTCAACTTCAATCTCATTTTGAACACTCGTCTTCAATTCTCTTCCACTTCATAGTTGAACAACTTTAACTTTCTCTTGGTTCTGGTCATTAGGATTAATTTATGTATTGCTAGGAAGAATTCCCTGAGGCCTATTACTAAGTGCGTTAGCAATTTGTCCTAATTGATTCTCAATATTTCTAATTGTAGCTCCTTGACTTTGTAATTGATTACCCATATGTAACACCACTTCTTCTATAGAAAACTTCTTCACCTTAAATTGTTGGTTACTATTAAATCCTGTAGAATAAGTTGGTCTATAGTTAGTACTACCCTGGTTGTTCCAATTTCCTAATGGGCTCGCTTGATTGTTCCTCCATTGCTGGCTAACACCACCAAAATTTTTATTCCAATTAAAGTTATGGTGGTTTTTCCAACTTGGGTTGTAACAGTTAGAATAGGGGTTATTAGGTTTATTGTTAATTGCATTTAAAGCCTCAAATGTAGGAAGGTTAGAATCAGCCATTTGTCCTAATGAATTTTCTTCAATTACTAGAGGCGTCTGAGATAAAATCTTTCCCAATTGATCTATCTTTCTTGATATTGCAATTAGTTGAGATGCTAACATATAAATAACATCTCAATCATGAAAATTTGCTATTCTTTTAGGATTTACCTTTTCAGAGAGTCATTGCAAATTATTAGTAGTCATTTCTTCAATTAAAGAATATGCTTCATCAAAAGGTTTGAACCACCAACAACAATATCGATAATAGATCTAAGAGGTCCTACTAACCCATTATAAAATGTTTGAATTGGTAACCAATCGGGCAAAGAATGATGTGGACACTTCCTAAGAAGTTCTTTAAAGCGTTCCCAAGCCTAGTATATTGATTCTCCTTCGCACTATCAAAAAGATATAATATCATTTTTAAGCTTAGCAGTTTTTGAAGGTGGAAAATACTTAGCCAAAAATTTCAGTGTTAGGTCACTCCAAGTTCTAATAGATCCATGTTCTAATGAATTCAACCAAATCTTAGCTTTATCTCTTAAGGAAAAAGGAAAAATCCTAAGTCTAATAGCATCTTTAAAGACATAATTATACTGAAATGTGGCACAAAGTTCTAAAAAATTTGCAAGATGTAAGTTAGGATCTTCAGATGGATGTCCCTCAAATTGGTTATTCTATACCATTTGAATGATAACAAGTTTTAATTCAAATTTGTTGGCTTCTATGACAGAAGTTTGCATACTACGATGAATTTCATCTGCTGTAGGGTTAGCATAATCTCTTAATAATTTTTGCATATTCTCATCAATTTGATTTTCTAAATTATTATGTAAAGTATTTACTATTTCTTGGAAATTGTAAAGTTTTTTTGTTTTGTTTTCTAATTTTTCTAATAGTTCACTCTAACTCAGAATCTTAAAGCACTAATCCTTCAGATCTAGTACTACGCATACACCATTAAATATAAATAACAAAAACAAGCAAAACACATAAATTAAAAAAGTACACACACACAAGCACGTATATGAACAACACTAGAGTTTTCCTATAATAATTCTATAGTACAAATAAAAATTTTCTTAAGTCAAAAGGTTTCGTTGCTATCCTTGGCGACGACGCCAAAAAACTTTACTCGGCCAACTACACAAATATTTAAGTCATGAACAATGGCCAATAAGCTTGACCCAATTTATATTAAACGGCTAATGTGCAAGATTAAATATTATATAAAGTTAATAAAATGGTTCACACACTAGGGGTACTACACAAGTATACTTAACGTTTCAAGTAATATAAAGATCTAATGTAGTCCTAAGTATCGATCCCACAGAGATAGGCAAAATTCTTATAGGCTGACTTTAGTAATATCCTCTTTAAACTGTAGTTAACTTATTTAGGAAATGATGAAATTTTTTTGTGTATTAAATAATCCTACAGAATTTAAAAGAAATGCTAGGTAAGCTAAGGAAATACAAAATACAAATGCAAGAAAATCTAAAAAAGCTAAAATGTAAAGTTACCACAAAGCAATTCTAAACTAACGATGTACAGAAGAGTTCAAATTGCATAAAACATCATTCCCCTTGCAATGAGTTTATAATCAGTGTAAAAATCTAATAATTTTAACAAAAATTAATGCATTGTGCCAAATAAAAGCATAATTATTCTTTACCCTCTCTTGAGTGCATAAAGAACATTGGCTAATCTGAAGTTAAGTCCCTAAACCCGTGGTTAGGCTGAGAAGATACTAGCTGTTACTCTAGAGTTCCCACGCACCCTTCACCTGAAGGCTAACATCTCTCTTTAGGTTCCAAACATCTGGATCAAATTAGAAATTTTAGTTTGTCTCTTTAAACTCTCCAATTTACACCCATCAAAACTTATTCCCCTATTTATTTGCACATAATCCCATGGACTACATTCTCATCCATGAGACTAAATGTGATTCTTACTGTGTTGAGGAAAGCATAGCCCTTTTGAGTCATTATGTTTCATAACAAATTTTAACTAATCAATTGGTCAGATCAATAAGTAAATTAAGTATAGAGTTCAAATCAACACAATTTATGGAATTAAAAGCACTTCTACTAAACTTTATTCTTACACATAATTATTCTCATTTAAAGGAGAAAGACAAAGGAAACCACTTAGATCTCATGGGGAAGACACAACAACACATGGATTTATAAATAAATATAAGTTTTCAAAAACAACATTAAGTAAAATAAGTAAAATACACAACTTCTATCAAACTCCTTCCCAAGCAATCATTTTAGCTCCTTTGAATCACCCACTCTCCTTAAAATTTTGCTCAAATCTCACTTAGAACTGTAGTGATAAAGATATCTCTCACTTCTCTTTTCCTCCAAAGCTAAGCAAGCCACCAAGGAAATCCTTCAAGCCTCCAAGAACTTCCCTTCTCCCTCTCTCCTAAAAGCTATTCCTCTAAAAAAACTCTCTCTTGGACTCTTCAGAAGTCTATATAAATAGAGCTCTCAAAATCACCAAGAGTCACTTCAAGCACCCCTTCAAAATTTGTCAACATTTATTGAACCTTCTAGAAAACAGTTTCTGGTGCCTAGGCACCAAACTCTGGCTCGTAGGGGTCAAATCCTAGCG
>NEWO01000577.1:270973-311554 GCA_003013225.1 Phalaenopsis aphrodite
ACAAACATAATTACAACTTACCAATATGGCATACATGACAAATTATGACTTGCTTGACTTACAACTTACCAATATGACGTCGATAAACTCCAACCTATATGACATACAAACAATATCACAACTCATGCAACTCTCAACTCCGACCTCTACATCCTATAGTGGTTATCATAGTTTATGCAGCTCAAAAATTCGATCTCTGTGGTTTACAAATGTCATTTTTTTTTCTAACTATGACCTATGTGACGAACTACAATCTACGTAGCTCACAACTCACGCAGCTCTCAACTCCTGCATCTATGGATTACGAATGTTAATGCAGCTCATAACCACAGTTTACGTGACCAACTATAGCTTGCATGGTTCATATCTCATGTAGCTCTCAACTTCACTACTCAGAACTATGACATTCGTGGCCAACTACATCCAACACGGTTCACAACTCACACACCTATCAACTCCGACCTTAGCAACCTGCAATTGTTATCACACCTCTCTATTATGAGCTACGTGACCAACTACAATTTAAATGGTACATGGCCTACACAACTCCCAACTTTGGTCTCTACGGCTTATGAATGTCGTCACAACTCACCATTGCAGATTATGTGACCAACTACAATCTACACAGCTCATAACTTCTATAGCTCTCTATCACAGTCTTTATGACCAACAGATAACCCAGAAGCAACCATCCACCACCTACATGGCCAATCATTATCATAGCTTTCAACTACGACCTTTACGACAAACTGGATCTACAATCACCATTTACAACATTCACGACGAACTCTTGTCTTCATAATAATTGACTAGGACCTTCACTACTCGTTACGACTATTATTGCTAAAATATCATTGTACATTAATTTTATAATTCATCTTCCCTCACTCAGGAGCAGAGTGAACATTTTTTTTCTCACTATAAAAAAGTGAATTATTTTAGACCGAGCTCCAAGATTTTTTCTTTCCGAAATTTTCCACATAAAATGTAGATGCATCTCCTCTTGCTACTCTTTTATTATCTTACTGTTTGCTAGACTTTCATATAATACTAAGACTCCAAATAATCACTCTACATCGGGAATCCTCTATCACGCACCAACAAGCAATATCGAAACCTTACTAGAAATGCTTACAAGATCCTATATAATAGAGAACAAACAAAAATTTGAAGAATAAAAATAAAAGATTTATCTAGAGAGAACTTATGCAGATTCCTAAAGGTCTTCCTTGTGTAAACTAATTTTAACAATTTACTCAAAATCTTTGAAGCTACGTGAATAAAGTACCAAAAAAGATTAAAAATTACTTCACGAGACTCGTTTATACATGTGTGACTACTTATAAGATCCACTTGTATAATTGTCTTCTTATCATTTAGCATAAGTCATGGCTAACCAACCATGATCAGTGATTTAGTAAAACCACCAATCTGATGGGTAAAATCACTGACTTGTGGGATAAAGCCACATGCTATAAAAAAAAATATTTAAATACTCTACAATTAGCATTTTAACCAACAAGTATTTGAAATATACCATTCCCATCATTAATTCATGTAAACAAAGAACTTAAGACCCAAAAAATTTAAAAATAAAAAGCAAGGATAAACTTAAATAATTACCAGATGCAAAAGCCTTACATAATAATATCTACATGAGCCAGAATGGCAGTCATTTTAACCACATAGTTAAACCTCAACATCAAATTGTTTGAGCAGGCAGCCATGGCAGCCGAAACTAACCAGCTGAGCATAACTAAAACATCCAGACCACAAGACTACATCCCGAATTCTCAGTTCAGAAAGCTTAGCCAAACACCTCAAACCTCTGTTTCAAACTTAAGACAGATACCCATACTGAAAAGTTCCTGATATAAAAGTTTTGCACCATATGGAACATTGATTCTCACAATATTTTCTGCTGATTTGCAGAACACACAGTAAGGTCCTCTAATCTTCCGACCACCCAACACCGGCCTCTGTATGACGTTGGCAGCCCTCTTGCAGATCTGACATATGTGCATCTGAGAGAAATCGCTGAGTGTGAACATTCTCTCGTAGAGGTTTGCGGCTGCTCCATGGGCGAGCAAGCAATCGCGCTCCATCTCCCCAAATTTAACACCGCCGAATCTCTTCCGGTCGGCCACCGGCTGCCGGGTGAGTGGATGGACCGGGCCGGTGTTCCGATACTTCACCTTATCCTCTGCCATGTGTATCAGTCTTTGGTAGAAGGTTGGACCCATGAAGATCATACTCTGCATCAGTTCCCCTGTGCGGCCATTTATAACCTTTTCGCTTCCCCATCGACAAAACCCGGACCTGAATACAACAGGCGCCAAAGTTTAGCTATTTGTAATTAAGACGAGTGGAAACCTATACCTTTGAAGTTCAAACAAGGAAGATTTACATACATGCCACTCAATTCTTATGTATTTACATATCTAGCACCTAAACTTTAATTTTTAGATATATTCCACCTTCTCAATACAAGAAAAGGTCCATTCACTTTTTAAAAGTTGAAAATGTGATGCTTTTGATGCGATATGAAAGATTTGAGTGGTAAAAGCGTAAAAGGTAAAGTTTGCATGCTATATATGTATGCAGGGCTGTCAACAAGCTCATTATTCGCGAACAACTCGTGTTCTTTAAATAAGTGAGCCGGATATGAATAATTCTTTTGAGCTTGAATTATAAATGAGCCGAACACAAATAACCCTTTGTTCCATCATGTTCGCCTCATTTTAGCTCAAAATAAAGAAATTATATATAGTATTTATATAATAATATATTATATATATTAATATCAAAGTTTAAATCGCTGCAACTTTTGTGGCCATGTGATTGTGTTTTTTATTGCATAGAAATGGTGCAGATTTGAATCTAGCTCACTCTATCCATTTTTCTAATCAATTTAAACAAGTTAAATCGAGCCGAACATAAGCTGAAAACAAACGCGAACATTTTTTTCAAACATTTTTTTGAGCCGAACGCGAAAAAAATTTGAACACGACCCACTTCAAATAAAAAAATAATCAATAAGTCAAACACGAATACATATTCAGCTTGGTCAAGCTCGACCCATTTACACCAATAATATTATGCATGTAAATGGCCCTTCAAATAAATATACAACAAAGTAAATATAGGAAATCCATAAATCACAGGATCTACTTTTATTACGATTAAGGAATTTATCGAAAAATCAACATCATACCGTTGCAGCTGATCATATATGACATCAACGGAGGGGGTAGAGAAAGGAGTGGCATATCTTGTTGAACCTCCGCAAGCAATTCCTTTCCCAAGAGCAGCTTCAAGCAATTGGCCTGGTGTTTGCCGGGTGGGAAAGGCGTGTGGGTTGATGACAATATCAGGTACTATGCCTTGACGAGTGAAAGGGAAGTTCTCCTGGTGCTCCAGTAGACCAATGACCCCTTTCTGGCCATGCATGCTTGAGAATTTGTCCCCCAAACGAGGAGAACGAACCTGCAACCATAAGAGAATAAGCTACAGTCATTATATGATGAAAAGTTGAGGTTAATCAGAGCAATCATAATCATTTATATACTTTTCTTTAGCAATAACGTGCAAAATCTACTTATCTTCCAAATAAAAAATACAGAACTTTAATTTTCATTGTAAATGCTTTAAATAGCCTAATTGCACTCCAGAAAATGATCTGACAAGGCCAAATGCCTTGGTTTTATATGATTTCTTTGCTAACGGTTTCACCACACCTTCGTCATGTTTGATTAACATGAACAAATAATCACTCACACGTGCGGATTTAAAACAGAAGATAACCCCTCCACCCTCCTAGTCATGTATACTCGAAATTTTCCTTAAAAAGAGGATAAAGCTTCAACCATTTAAGGGCATGTAAGAAAAAAAAAAAAAAATTAATGTAATTATTGATGCACGAGCTAACATATGTCAAGGCAATGTTCTTATGCTGAGTGATAGAAAGAAGAATTAAGGAATGTTAATAAAAGAAAGGAAAATTTACATAAATACCACACTATTCATATATATTACCTATCTAACATTTAAAGTTTGATATTTACACTTATAACACCATGGTGTCATAAACCCATGCATGAAAAGATGCATCTCATTTTTTAAAAAGATAGTGATTGTGGTATTTTTTATGTGATATTAAAGATTTGAGTGGTATGCATGTAAATATGGTGATTAGGTGTTATAAATGTAATACACAAAAATTGTGTGGTATGTATGTAAATACCCCTAAAAGGAAAAGCAAAGTTATTTGGAACACCAAGGAAATTTTTATAAACGATTGTGAAACAAAAAGCATCTAACCTCGATTTTTCTTCCTAATCAAAGTTGCATTAATTTTAATTTTTACTTATAACCCCTCAAAACCTAACTTTATTCCATTAATATGACACAGCTGATGGCTTTGTTGGATATAATATCTTGCTCTTCACGGCACCTCTTTCATGCTCAGCTATCGCAAGCAAACAACTTCCCGTAAATGAGGACTTGAAACGAAAGACAACCGCCGTCCCTCTCTACATAACTATCAAATTACTCAACATGATTTAAAAACTGAAAAAAAAAAGAGATTTTCCTAAGATAGCCACATTATCCTACATTATTACTTGGAAAACAAAAATGCATTTCTCTGCCTTCCACTCCAGTTAATGTTATGGTGAAGACAAGGTTTAGAAGACATAGGGCACCGCATACCCAATGCAAAAGGCCAGAACAATGTGAGGTATAGTGAGGAGTTTATATACATTGTTTTATTGAGGTAAGAGGACGAAAGAAGGGAGAATAAAAGAGAAACTTCACATTGTTTACCTCCAGAGACTTGGTGGAACATTGACCCCTCATTAGTCTGCAGTACCGCAGATGACTCACCCAGACGCCTTGACTAAACAAGCATGGTTGTGCACAACCCAAAGCTTTATTGTATAGTGAATATATCTATTTATTAAACAGGCATGGTTGTGCAACCCAAATGAGATTATAGATAAGACACTACCAAGATATTTAACACTCATTTTGTGAGGAGTTGTTTATATGAGGTTTGAGGTTTCTTATTAGCTCAAGCCCCTATGGTTAATTACCTCTCTCGATAACAAGAGAGCAGTTTCGATTAATAGCAGTCATTAAGGCGCTGATTACTCAGCGAATAATGGCAGCACTTTAAAGTTTTATGTTATGAAATTTGGTTAAATTTTTAGATTATAAGAATTTATCATTTTGCGCTGATGTGAACCCGATCAAGATCTCATGACTCCATCTTGGGTTGTTCTGAACCATGGTTTACTTAGTCCAAGGAGATAATCAGCCCAACCTGTTCGAAGGATCCTAGTCAACAACAATGGGTTACTTCGTCCAAAAGCATCTTATAGACCAAGGGTGATGTTTATCTAAGAGGACTAATTTGAGTCAAGCTTGGATAATAGAAAGTTTTGTTTCGTATCAAATATATCATATGATTCATGTCTAACAGAGCAGAGAGTCGTTGAAGAACCAACAAGCCACAATCGTGACCGTAATTTAATGATGTCATTTTTTACAACAACCAGATCAGAGGGAACGAGTCTTAACCGATTTTTGTGGAGCAAGCTCGCTAAGCCACCCGGACAGAAGGCACGGGCCACGTCCTTACTGGTGTTGATTGATTTGAGAGTAAATATAGTAGTATATTTAATATGATATTATCTCTATGTAAGCTGAGGTCAATCATAAATTTATCGTTATTGACAAACTAGTGCGGAGAGAGGATAAATTTTTATTTATTAAATTTTTTTGGTTTTTTTTTAATTTTAATATTTAATAATTGTTATGAATTTTAGAATTTTATTAATTTTTACCAGAGCTGAACCCTATCATATCGCTTGCAAAGGATTGGGTTTAGGATTGAGACATGATTGAATATGAATCTTATCAATTCTATCATGTTTACATAGAATCAAGTTCCGGAATTGAAATAATTGAATTTTAAATAGATTTTGAAGCTTACTTTGGAAAATTAACCCCTTCGATTGAAATCTTCTATCAACTTTCTTGTTATCAGGGAATTTATAAAATTTGAACATTGTCAACTTCATTTTGCTTACGGAGGATTGGGTTCAATAATTTTGATGATTGAATTTCAAATAAAATTTGAACTTTGAAGCTTAATTTTAAAATTAACCCCTTCAATTGAAAGCATCTATCAACTTGGCCATCATTGGGAATTTTGAACATATTTGAACTGGACCTTTGATTTGATAGTTAACTCTGCCCTACTCATAGAATATTGGGTTCTAAATTGTGATAGTTGAATTTTAGTAGATATTTATTGTAAATTGATTTTGAAAATATACCATTCCGGTTGAGATTTTATATCAACTCGACAGCAATCATCAAGAAGTGATTGATCATTTAATTTGAACCTTGTCGACTCTGTCCAATTCACAAAGAATCGGGTTCAAGAATTGTATGGATTGAATTCCTTTAAATGAATTTTGAAATTTAGCTATGAGAGTAAACCACTCTAGTTAAAATCTTCAATCAACTCGACCATCACAGAATATTAATTGAAATTTGAAGCTTGTCAACTATGATCCGCTTATGAAGATTCAGTTTAGAATTGATAATTTTATGTGAATTTAGAGATAAAATATCCACCCCATTTCTTATATAAACTAATGTTCAGTTTCTATCCCTACGCCGAGAAGGATCAAAATGACTCAGTGTCACTCAGTCTCATGAACTTCAGTTCTTATTAGAAGAAAGATTAGATTGAGCCAGTGGGACTTAATGAACTTATCCTATGGACATGATGAATAGATCAAGAGCACGTATAATTTTATATTCAGATCTAATTTTGAAAAGCGTTTTTTTTTCGTAAAATTTGCTTATTTGGAGGCTATTTAGAGCATAGGTAAAATGGATGTTTTAAGCATTCAACACGCTTTTTCAAAGTCAATGTTTTATTATTCAATTTAATTTAAGCTAGTGCAGCATTCTCAAACTGTATGATTGAGCTTTCGGTACGATGGTCGGAGCACAGGGGAGTTAAGATGCCAAGTGCACATATTTCGATGTGTTTGTGTAAGCATATTAGCATGCATTTTGATTCATTTGCCTAATGTAATTGTCTAGACTTTGGTGCATTTGTATAGTGCACTTACACGCTAATTCAAATATTTCAGAAGTTTAGGGTTTAGTGTACACGTTTAATTTTTTACATTCAAGTCACAACAAAATATTTTGAATATTCAATAAAGAATTTTGAGTGTGCTGGCGGGCGGGCTACGAATTCATTGTAGGTCTTGCTTATGTTTACCGCCGAGTGACTGAGTTTATTACAAGTTGCATTCGCGCTTATAGGTGAGCTATCGAGTCCCTTGTAGGTTTCGATTAGCGTTCAAATTTCATTTTTAATTTTCAATTTGGAACTTTTTTTTTATTTAGGAATTGAATTTTAACTTAATCATCAGTTTAAGTATTTATTTTGTTCTTCTCAACTCATGTTTAGATATTTTTTACGTTAAGGTTCCCTATCAGTCTGAATTTTGGAAACACTCCAACATCCTCTCTTCCAGTGGGGAGGTAAGATGAGTGATTGACCTTCCCACCACGCTAAAAAGACATGTATGATAGGTATTGTAAGACACCTCGGCCAGAGGGTATTTTAACCCACAACCTAAAAGCGTGCATGGGTCTCTAGGTACCTGTGAAAAGCAAAACAGTGTTTCCCCGCCGAGATGGACACCCCAAACTGCTACTTCTAGAGTTGACCTAAGTAAATATCCAAAATAGGCTGAGGTTTTGTCATAGGGAGCAACATGTAAAGCTGATTTTCTCTGAAGGAAGTTCAACTGTCAAGGGAGATTGAGGTGTCGGGCTTGCTGCCGGCGAAACAAGCAGGTTGATGATTTGTTATTGTTATCAAGGAAAGCGGAGATCTCCTTGGATGGGTTTCACACATTACAAGATGGTGAACTGGTGCGGGAGTCGCGTGAGATAGGAGAGAAGGAGGACGATGGGGGCTGCATGGGATTTGGTTTGCTGCTGTAATAGAGGTGCGATTAGCTTGAAGGACAGCAAACAAATTATTTTTTGCGCCATTCACAGTCTGGAGCAACAGCCAGCGGGTTGCATGCAGGTGAAGGAGGTGGACAGGCTGCTGCTTGGGTGAGAGAGAGAAAGGGTTATTGTGGGTTTTAAGGAAAGCAGTGGGGGATGCCATTGAAAGAGTTTGGGTGTGCGCTGAGGAGAGCAGCAGTGGGCTGCAGCTGTTTTTGCGGGATGGGAAAGATGCCGGTGTGAGCTGCGGGCTTCGTGTGAAAATTGGAAAGGGATGAGGCACAATGGCTGTTGGGGAGTTGGTTGCAGGTTCTGGTTATGGAGTAGTGCGGCAATGAGGTGGATCTAACAAAAAATTTGCAGAAGAGCGGACGAAGGCATGAAGCTATGGAGCTTACCGAATTACGAAGATGGAGGTGGCAGGCTATAGTGTTGTTGGGTTCTTTTTTGCGTGAGGATGAGGAGAAAATTGTTGTGTAAGTAAGAGAAGGGAGATATGGCTCGACTGATTGATTTTCAACACGAAGAATGGATCGTCGTCAAAAAGTGTTGTTGTGTGATAGCTCGCCAACCGGAGGGTTTCACACATGAAGAACTGCGTGGGAGAGGCAAAAGAGTTAGAATACTTACAGAAGCTCATCGACGGAAGAAGGGAGATGGCGGAGTTGGGGTGGTGTTCGGCAGAGGGAAGAAGGCTTCTGTGTGAGAAGAAAAGTAGAGAGGGATTTTTTAATTTCTTTGCTTTTTCTTTTTTTATAAATAATATAGAGCTAAGTATATATTAATAGACGTATTATTAAATTATATATATATAATTATTTGATCATATATATATATATATATATGCACCGCGTACTCAGATCAGTTGGTTGACTATCTATTTGTCAGTTGTAAGTCCCTCCCCTCTGGTTGGGGGTTCGATTCCCCTTGAGTGTAGGGAGTGGTACTCGAATTCTTAGGCGCATGAAAGATAAACGAGGCTCCCATAATAGCCTCCAATCTTAGGCGCATGAAGGAAAGACGAGACTCCATAATTAGCCTCCGACCATTCATTTTTTATATATATATATATATATATATATATATATATATATATATATATATATATATATATATATATATATATATATATATATATATATATATATATATATATATATTCAAAAGGAAATTGATATTTGGTAGAGGCCCAATAATAAGAGCCCGCGCCATGTGCCTAAGTATTCGAGAACTCTGCGCCACGGGGGATCGAATTCGTGACTTGAGGGGACTTACAATGAACCTCGCCAACCAACATACCACGGCTTGCAGCATATATATATATATATATATATATATATATTGATGTTCATCACAGGAGGTTCTGCTATGGTTTCGCCGCATGGCGAACTCTGGCGTCTGCTTCGTTGATTTCTCGCTTAGTCTTCAAAAGAATTCGCGCCTCGACATCGTCTGCTTCGTCGTTCTTCGTCTGTTTTGTCTTTCGTCATGCTCGAAGAAAAAGAGTTCGCGCCTCATCGACTTCGCTTGCTCGTGAAGGATGATTTCCAACGTTTTCCACACTGAATCACTAATTCCCTTTCGTCGTCTGCGCTCGAAGAAGAAAGGGTCTCCTCAGCTATTCGATGTTTGCTCTCTCCTTGACTGCACTCTTCACTGTTCCTATCACCTCGCCTCTCCTTCAATTATCACGAGCTTTCCTTGCACAGTGTCACGATCCTTTTTGTGTCGTGATCTTCCCGCACCGCTTGATCCCTGCTCTGCGAATCGAGCAGCAAAGAAGGCGTTAGGCTCTATACAACAACAACACGCACGAGAGCTCCGATAGAAGTCACGACTCAAACCAAGTAGCTACATGTTGTTCGACTCTCAGCTCTATGGCTTCTGTTTCTCCTCAACCATTGACTGCTTCAGTTTTAAACCTTAGGAAGGCTTCTTATGTTGATATGGTTGGCTCTGTGGGATCAACAGATAAGGTTGTCCTTCAGGTTTATCATGAATAATTTGAAGGCTAGGGGGATTGTAAGGCGAGTAGAAAGAGTGACAAACTAGCTCTAATTTTCTCTGAGGTTGAAGTTTCCAACCTAGTTGATAAGTGCAAATTTGCCCTCATTGGGAAGTTCCAATTGGGACATACTAAAATGAAAATTGTTCAAAATGCTTTTGAAGATCCGAAACTATTGGGACATGTTGATCTCTTTTTTTAGAGACATGTCATGATACAATTATCTAAAGTAGAAAACTATGCCAAAATATATTTCAAGGAGTATATGACAATTGATGGGAAAATTATGAAATTGCTCAAGTGGTCTCCTGAATTCAATCCTAGCCAAGAATTCCCTATAGTTTCAATATGATTTAAACTACCTGGCCTAAGTTGAGCTACTTTAATTACCAAGTCCTCTATTCTATTGGAGGTGCATTACAGAGACCTATGAAATTGGATAAGTATATGACAATTGATGGGAAATTTATGAAATTTCTCAAGTGGTCTCCTGAATTTGATCCTAGCCAAGAACCCCCCATAGTTCCAATCTGGTTTAAACTACCTGGCCTAAAGTTGCACTACTTTAATTATCAAGTCCTTTATTCGATTGGAGGTGCATTAGGGAGACCTATGAAATTGTACATACGCACCTTCAACCTATCTAGGCCTTGGGTCGCAAGGATTCTTGTTGAAAGCGATATCACCCTCCCTAATGTGGAAGAAATATGATTTGATACTGCCCACAATGGGTATTGACAGTCAATTGTCGCAGAACAAATACGTATTACTGTAATCACTGTAACTGATTGAGCACACACCTGTCAAATGTTTCAGACTTCATCCACATTTGAGATCCAACCTTCTTGTGCGGTTAGATTCTGCAGTTAGGAAAATATAGCAGAAACTGAAGATCTTCCAGAAATATTGAATGAAAATTTGTCTCATCGGGCTATTCCTCACCAACAAGATCTACAGCTACTTCCCACTGCTATTGAGACAGTTCTTCCTCAGATCATAAATACTACGAATTTGGTTGTAGTAGATGTTAGCCAATGTGTTTTGGAATCATCTATCACAAGAGAAGAGAGTAATCAAGCCCTGAAGGAGCGCCATGATCAAGGTGTGTTGCAGGCTGAGACGGCTCAGCAATTTATGAATCAACATACCCCCTAGGGTGAGCTATCCATCGAAGATTCACAAATAGATCAGATGGGACAAACACTGGCAGATGAATGACAAGTTAACACATCTAGGAGGAAGAAAAAAGAAATGCTAGAACTCAAGAACTTTCAGGATGACTGTTTGATAATTTCGGGCGGAAGCCCACATCCCAGTTTGGTGTTGGACTCTCTCCCTAAAACCAGGGGGAGGGGAAGTGGTAAATCCACCCACCATTAATAGGAGTATTTCAATTACATTCTTTTTGTATACGAGTATTTTAAAGTGTATTTTTGAGTGAGTTGTATTCCCTGTGAATGGGCTCTTTGTACCCACTCACTAAAACCTCTATTTTACATCAATGAATTTACCTTCTATAATATATATATATGTTTATTTATTTTTAAAGGAATGACCAGAGGCTATTATACGAACCTATAGCCACCCCTAATGTGCCTAACAATTCGAGTACCACCTTCTTAAGACCAAGTTGTGGATTCAAACCCCCGACCTGAGAGGTCTTATACTGTGGATGTCAACCAATAAGTCGGAGTACGCGACACACACACACACACATATATATCGCATTTTGTGTTCACGCAGGACCCACAATATTTTTTTTTGTTGTTTCAACAAAAATCATTTTGCGAACTAACATTGACTGGGCAGACTTGTCATTGATCGAAATAATTTAGATTTGATATAGGAGTCATCATTGCTGGTTGCCTCTATTATATATAACCCTTCGTAGAAATTTTGGTATGATCGTTGTGTCATGAAAATTATATGGAGATCAACAGTTACATATGATACAACATGCAACATGATCGATAGCCAAATCTATCATTGTCATGAACGACATTATAAATAAGAAATATAGCAAATACATGATTCAATCATCATTGGAACATAGCAATCACATCAATCACTCGTCAAATCAAGATAACAATACATAGGAATAAAAAAAATATGAGACATCAAAATTTCATTTATAAAATCCACTGAAAATCTATCAAAAATGTTTTAACAAACACATAAAAAATGTGATGAATAAAAAAAACTGACCATTAAGGTAGAGAATTAGTGTCCTATATTTCAGCTGGAAAGACCCCTAACAAAATTGGCTTCGAATTAACCACTATGGCCTCTCTCTCTCTCTCCCTCACAAACACACACACACACACACTAAAATGATGAAGGAAGAGCTCAAAATCAACTCATAGAAAGGGGGAAAAGGGATAAAACTTCAAGGAGGTTGAGAGAGAAATGGTTGATGAGCAATCAATGTTCATTTCAATATAATTCGTAAAAATATTTAAAAATTATGTATAAACTAGTTCATAGGTGTAATATAACAAAATTGGTGTCTAGAAAAAGACACCAAATAACTTTAAAAAATGCAATCATACATGATCCATAATCATATTGTCTCATAATTCAATTGATCATACTACTCTGTACATGGATCGATCATCCATCCAATCTAAAGATTATGGGTCTGTTTGGCGCAGCGGTGGTGGTATGGCGCAGCACCCTGCTGCGAATTCGGTTGTTTGTTTTGGAAGGCACGAGTGCTTTTTATTAAACGCTCCCAATAATCCCGACAACAACCCGCATGGTACGTTTGCACTTTTTTCGGTTCTCTATTACTCTCATGCACCCCCCCCCCCGGTTCGCCGCTCGTCCTTGTCCCGTATTCGTTGTCCCTAAAGTATTTTATATTCTCGTCTTTTCCCTTCATTCACCGACACCTGTGACGAGGGTTTCATAGCGTTTGGTTCCTTCTTCCTCTGGTATCTTCTACCCCTCATCTATTCCTGGTGACTTTGCTTGTTAGGCATATGGTTTGCAAAGAGATTCTCATTTTGGGATTTTTACATACATAGCACCAGAGATATCTTTTTTTCTCTTTTTTCTGGGGGCTTTGTTTGGTTTATGCTTTGCAATTTCAAATTCGTTTTTGTCTGTTCAGTTTGTGGATTTACTCTGTTCGTTTTAGTTTTATTAGGATAATTACATATCTAGCACCCCAAAGCATGGTTTGTGGTTTGCTCTACCCGATATCGTTTTGATATTTGGGTGGGAATTTGAGAAATGGATACAAGTTAGTGTTGGTTTTGTGAATAGTAATGTTTCAGATGTTGTATATGTTATGAATATAGATTAAAATTTTATCATGAATTTTGATATTTGAGGGAGAATTTGAAAAGTGAATGAAAGATGGTGGTGGATTTGTTAACAGCAATGTTTCAGCTGTTATGTCATGAATATAGATTGGGATTTTATCATGAATTTTGATACTTGAGTGAGAAATTGAAAATTGGATGAAAGATGGCAGTGAATTTGTTAACAACAATATTTCAGATGTTGTATATGTTATGAATATGGATTGAGATTTTATCATGAACTTTGACATTTGAGTGAGAATTTGAAAAACACTATCATTGCCAGTTCACAAGCCCCGAATGTGAAAAGTGGAGGGTTGTGTTAGGTAGTCGACGACCAGCGTAAAATTTGTCGAAAAATCATGACATGAATCTTTTTTTATTATTGTGTAAATACTAGGGCGTCCCCTGAAAGCGACGCGTTGTACGGCCGAAATACAGTGAAAAGTGTGCAGGGTCGTTACACCAGCGTCCTGGTATAGTGTCAAATAAGCAAAGATTCACACATTACAGATGAATGCGAGTAAAGAAGCTAGTCCATAAACCTAATATTAGGATAAAATCTTGAAATATAGGTACTCTCGCAAGTGAATTTATAGAATTAGTTGATATTATGATTCATAGAAAGATAAATATCTTATGTATTTAAGAAATTAAATGGGTTGGAGAAAATGCTAAGGAGATAGAATTATTAATAGATGTGAACGCTTTAGACAACTCGGGTTCATTGTTCAAAGTCATGGTGATATAGATGGAGATGTTATTAGTAGAATTCAAGTTGTTTGGTTGAAGTGGAGGAATGATTCAGGCCTATTGTATGATAGGAAACTACCACTGAGACTGAAAGAAAAATTTTATAAGATGGTGGTGAGACCTGCAATGCTCTATGGTGTTGAATGTCGGCCTTTAAAAGAGAAGCACAAAAAAGAAGCCAAGATGAGAATGCTTAGGTGGATAAGTGGCTTTACACTAAGAGACAAAATGTGAAATGAATATATCTGTGACAGGGTTGGTGTAGCTCTAGTGGCGAACAAAATTAGAGATAGTGGCCTTAGATTGTTTGGTAATATTAAACGTCGACCATCTGATGATCCCATTAGGAGAGTAGATGTTTTAGATTTGACTTATGTTAAGAAAGACAGAGATAGACCTAGAAAGACTTGGACATATTGTATAAAAAAAGATTTTACTTTATTAGAATTAAATGAAAATATGACACTCAATAGGACGCAATGAAGAAAACAAATTATGTAGCTGAACCCACTTGGTGGGATAAAGGTTTGTGGTTTGTTGCTGTTGAGTGAAAATTTGAAATATAGATGAAATATTATGGTGGATTTGTTAATAGCAATGTCTCCGGAGTTGTGTATATTTTGTTCTCATAAAAAATGGATAAAAGGTGGTATATTTTGTCGTGTAATAGCAATGTTTTGGTTGAGTATATTTTGCTGTGCAAAGAGGCCGAAATGTGATTTGTTAGAGACAACTCAAGCACAACAGTTTCAAAACTATAAAAAATAAACTGACAACCAGCTTCTGCAAGAAAATTCTGCGCAGCAGCTTTCTGCTACAGTTGTTCTGCAACAACTTTTTAATAAGCTACAGTCGCCCCAAACAGACCTTTTATTTATGATAAGAAATTGTCATTAAATTGTCCAAAGAGTAAAGACCCTGGATAAGCGCTATTGCTTGCATAGAGTTATCACATCAATATATTAATAACATATAAAAAGTCAGCATTATAAGAGACATCATACGTATTCACGATATAGCTAGGAATTACACAAAACACTTAAATAAGTATCAATTGACCTACCGAGTAGGTAACATGGATAATAGAAAGCACTTTATTGAACTTGTGAATAATTTCATTCATCTAAAATCAATAATCAATTAATTAATGATTTGAACATGAAACATTGCTCCCAACATATATGAATAAGGCAAAAAACTTTGAAATAAAACTTAATCCAATTCGAAATTAAATCCAAACCAATCAAATATTCAAATTTACATTCACTAGTATCTAAAAGGACAATTCAACACAAGAAAAAAAAAATGAGAAAATTGGATCATAATTAAATATGGGCCCAAAAAATTCAAAAATTAAATTGATTCATGTCCATTCGAGCCCTATTTTACTCATTTTCTTTAGGCTATGACAAGTCCATTTATCTTGACTAAACTTAGTTTTATTGCACTGCATCAACAACCATATGTGCTATGGAGAGGGTAGATTTAAAGCTATGAAGCTTGATGGAGGCAACCTGCTCACTGCTTCAAACACTCCCACTTGTAATAAAGACTAGAATATCCCAGATTCTGTGAGCAGGTTTATTTCAAATGCTAAAACAAATTTAATCCTAATACTAGACAAATTTTCCAGAAATTATGAAGTCCTTAAGACTCCCTAGTAGTTCACATTCAAGCAGGATTACAACAACAACAAGAAGCTTTTGTCATTAAGTGAGGTCGGTCGCATGAATCATTTTGTACCATCGATTGTGTCCTAGTGAGTGTCATACTTTCATTTAATGCTAAAAAATTAAGATAATTTTTTTACACTGTCATTGGTCCCAAGTCCTGAATGTGAAAAATAGAGAGTTGTATTAAGTTGTCGACAACCAACATAAAAATTGACAAAAAAAACTATGACATGAATACTTCAAATATAAGCAAGATTAGAGATATTAAAAAAATTCCCAGCGAAGGGTAGTACGACCAAATACCAAAAAAAAAAAAAAAAACAAACCTGTCTCAATGTCACAACAGCAAAGTTCTTCCCCTCATCATTAGAAGAAAGCAGCACCTTTTGCACCGCACCCTTCTCCGTGTGCTTCAGTTTTACACCATGATCTTCTCCAGATTCCGCAACCTTCCCTATAACAATATCTCCACTATTTAGATATGCACCAACATATGGCAGACCGTCATCTTCAAGGCTGTCTACACGACCCCTTTTGCTTTGCATTTTACCAAAATCCACCTTGTCCTTAGGTTTAAGACGCAAGGAATTTTCTTTATTGTCAACATCAGCTTTGTAGCTCCTAAAATGTTCAGTACGGAACAACCCCCGTTGCACTGAAGCTTCATTCATAACCAATGAATCTTCCTGGTTATATCCCAGGTGAACATTTACTGCAACAATAGCATTTTGGCCATTGAAAAGTTCAGGTCTTACAATATGGCCCTTTCCAAAACGGTAATCAGACATACCCAGACACTCAGCTGTCATAGTTCTGAAAAGTGGCTTCTGTGGGTAGTACATCTGGTGAGTGAGAGTGTCCACTCTTATATCAGGATTGGTAGTTGAGAAGCCAATTGCTTGCTGAGAGTGTTTTTCTGCCTGGTAAAGGACCCTTCTTGCAAAATTATGGTTAGCAAATGGAATGATTCCACAGCTCAAAGCCAATAGAAATGAAAGATCCAATTCACAATGGGTATAATTAACGATAGGCTGTTTATCATCCTTCTTAAAAAGATACTTTACTCCCCAAGCAGTTCGACAGTCCTCTTCCTCTTCCACACCTATGAGTTCAATAATTTTGGCATCCATAAGAGACTGGAAAGAGGCAAATCCTCCTTTATATTTGTTCACGTTCTTCAGGTTCTCAACAATAACTAGTGGCCTCAGGATTCTCCCAGCATCAGTAAATATGCGGACTTCTTTCTGGTGGTCATCCCTTTTAATTTCCACCTACGTTAAACAAACAGGACAAGAACTAAACAAAAATATTCTTTAAAAACCAATTAATCTAATCAAGAAAAGTAGATAGGATACTAACAAATTTTAAGATGAATTGTTTTCTTTTAATAACAAGAAACTTTCACGCATTCATGTAGACAGTATTGATAATACAAAAAACCATTCACCAGCATTGATCCTAAATCCAAATGAAATGGAACGCTTTAAGAATAGTCTTTTTACACACAAAAATACGAGGACCAGACCTGATACGGGGGCCTGGAAGCCTCGCCCGCCACCAGGAATGACGCGGGGCGTCAAAAAATTGGCGCAGCAAATGCCACTTACTCATCTGGACAGAACTGGTTCAGGAATTGGAGGGTTCGACTGGCCCTCCTTTGGCCTGGGATGCTGCCAAGAGGAGTGTGGCCCTCCCTATTTATCATATTACCTATACTTTCTTTCAGGATGCTTTAGGGTTACTTTTTTTGTGTGCTTTGTATTGGGACAACTGCTCACTTTTTCCCTTCGAGGGCCATATCCCAAGTTCGAGTGGTGCTCTGGCTATATCTCTCCCGAGGTAGTGATTATCTTCTCTATTCCCTTCCGCATCCTCCCCACATCGCTCCGACCATCCCTTCCTTACTGCAGCAGCCCGGAACAGCCTCTGCTTGCTGTTTTCCCACAGTTTCCTCGCAGTCTCGCCATTTTCCTTGCCGCCGCCGCCACCCAAGACAGCCCTCTTTTGCCGTCTGCAGTCCACCGCATTCCCCATTGCTGTACCAGCTGTCCATCATCGCTGCCATCACCGTTCCAGCCCTCCCCGTTCGCTGTTTCAACCCTCCATACCTGCTACAATCGCTGTTCCAGACCTCCATCTTGCTGCCCCCTGCCACAATCCCCTTTCCCTCGCTTACGTCACCTGGAACAGCCAACCCGCTGCCTCCGGGCTCTCCCAGCCACCCTACACTCACAGTCGTCCCCAAAATAGCCCTCCGGAAGCCCCTACTTGCTGCAAACACCACCATCCAACCATTCCAGCCACCTAAACCAATCCCAATCCACCTAGCTGACGACTACCATCCCGGTAACATACCACAACTTGAGTTTGTGTGTCATGTCTATGTTATTTCTATTTCCTTTTATGAGATTGTATTTTTCTATTTTGAATTATGCAATAATATTTGATTTCCTATTATTGCTTGGGTTAATTGTGGTATCCAGACCTCTCACTAAACAAAGTCATATATAAAAAATACATTGGTCGTTTCTCTGTTCATACAATCTCCAACGAAAACCTGACATTAGATGGAGCACTAAACAAGGATAATAAAGTAGGATTATTTCCAGAACAAATTTTTAGAAGACAGATTAGATTTTAGATAAGGCAATACACTGTGAATTTACTTTAATTTTACGATAACTTTATGATATGGTTCTAGATTACTCATAAATGCAATCCCCTATAAGTAATTACCTTCTTTAGTGACAATAAATAAGTTTTGATTAAGTCCACTTCATAGGCATTGAATGCATAGCGTATGATAGACGTGTTTTAACTTCAAAATAGGAGAGATTTAGCATTGACAACATAGAAAGATTGGTGGAGTGAATGATGATAAATCCAATCAAGATTCGAAGGTTCTATCATCTCTAGTTATTGCATGCTATAATTTTTTATTCATGGGAAGTAGTCGACCCAACCTAACCTAACTATCATTATAAGCAAGCATAGGTTATGTCATCCAAGAAGATTGTCAAAAAAAAGAAAATTTTAATTTATCCCAGACTAACAGAAAATTTTATGCCCTATCAAGTGCAGTTTATAATTCAACACATGAAGAACTTATAAGAAACTTGTATGCTTTGGCTGTGATCATGAGAAATTTGAATTTCATATTGGTCTTATGTGAGCTGAATTTACCCTAAATTTATCACCAAATCAAATTGACTTTGTATCAATGACTTTGTTTAGTCATTTTCATTGACTTTGTATCATGGCGAAGGAGGAAGGAATAACAACTAATAGGTGATAAATTTTGGAAGGAATTAACCAAAAATAATTAATTAACAACTAATAATAGGAGGGACAAAGACAAATGATATAAGAAGCATTGGAGTCAAAGCGTGGATGGTCAGCTAGTAATTTCATCATTATAAAGGAAGCGAAGCAATCAAAGTTGAATAATCTCTAGTGTGAAACCGAAGGGAGGATTGAGGAAGAGGGAGATTGAGAGTAGAGAGTGCAAGTGGCGGCTTAGGCTTAAGCCGATCGGACGCATGAGTGATTGAATGTGCAAAGGAGCAAGGCAACGTCACGAGCAAGCCGATCGTTGATCGAACGTGAGGCAAAACTTGTTTGCAGACTCACGAGCACAATAAATAGGCAAGAAAATTCTCACGTGCAAAGGGTCGAAACAGTGAGGTTAGAATTCTTTTTTTTATTTTGATATCATTATTAATCAAAATTTATTAATGAGAAATGGTTGATAACTAAGATATTATATCTGCACACACACGCATGCGTGCATTTGAAAGATTAATTGAGAAGAAAAAATTTACATAAAATAATTAGAGAGTAAAATTAAAATTTTATGTTTAATATTACTTCTAGTGAAAATAAAAAAAATATGATTTTAATATAAAATTTTTATCAAAGTTAAAATAATAATAATTAAACTTTTAACTTTATGAGTAAATTTAGAAGTTTAATAGTTTATTGATTACATTTATACGATACATATATAGAGACATAATAATAGCCAAGATTTTGACTATTATTAGAGATTTCTAATAGTTATGAATGATTAATATTATTAAACAAAAATAAACCTAAATATATCTAAGATTTACAGATGAACTTGTCCTGGAACTAAAACTAAACATTATATATACAATAAAATAAAAGAGTTTATATATATATATATATATATATATATATATATATATATATATATATATATATAATGATCAATTTTTCAATTAAAATGACACTAAGTATTCAATAAAAGAGTCAGTAGTGGTGAATATTAGTCATGGATTTTTATGTTTATTTAAATAATTTAAATGTTTATTAGAAAACAAGTACAATTAATTATGAGAGCAAAATAGAATAAATAGAAAACTAAATTAAGAAAGAGATAAGATATTGAAACCTTATGTTTATGTGCATGGTAACTTAGGTACTTCTACTAAGGATCTGACGCTTTAAGAGAGAAAAGACAGTAAAAAATTAGAAATCAAAATGAATATTCTAATTTTTAAACCATAGTAGCATGTTGCTTCTCCTAAACTAATTACATGGTAGTAATTGATATTTGTTAAATTAAATTGCATAATTTTATACTATTTTATATGTTCTTTTATAAATTAATTATTTTATTGTGAATGTTATAATTTTTTCAATGATATTAACTATTATGCATTATTTATAAGAAGTATATTATAAATTGAATTGAATGAAATAAAAATATGAAATATACATATTATATTGAATGCTTATACATGATTGAAGAGTAAAGTATCAAAATAATCCTGATTCTCTGAACGAAGTCAATTCAGTCCCAGAGTTTCAAAAAGTATCAATTTAGTCCCTAGACTATTTTAGTGCGAGTTAAAATAAGCCCAAAAGAGGATTATTGCAGCTACAGTTTAAAAAGTTTGGGGGCTAGATTGGCACTTATAGACTCTAGGACTGAAATGACCCCAGGTAAATAGCTAGGGATTATTTTGTGCTTTACTCCATGATTGGTTGATGAAGTGTATCCCCTTAGAGTATTAACTGGAGACACTTAGATATCTGTGCATGTAATTTAGAAAAAAAAATGATATTGATGAATTTTAATTGGTAAAACTTGACAATGTTCCCATTACAGATATAAACAATAAGATATAATCTTAAATTATTAATTGAATAAGCAAATTGTCATTTATTTTTTATATTAATTTATTTTTGTTTAATCGATATGTATATTATTTTCTTGTTCGTTATATTACTATAATTTAGAAATATTCACTCTTATTGATAGCTCACTTTGATTATAAACAAACATTTCAGATTCAAGCTTCTGATTAAAAAATGAGTGACACTATGAAAAATGTTTATACAAGATGTAGCCAAGCTAAAGGAAGGTATTATATTCACAATTTCTTTACACGTATATTTTTAATCCTTATTGGATCTTTCAATTTATTTGAATGATTATTTGTATTAATCAATGATAAAATTTGTATTTCATTGCCTGACTATTTGTTCTCACCATAAAAATTCTAAGCCCAAGGGTGAGGTTGTGACAATGAATGTGTGGTTTGCGGGCAACTGAGAAGTTGTCAAGGCTTTAGAAAGAAAGACTCATTACTATTACAAGGAAATAAAAGGTTGTTGACAAGGTGTGGTGGTGAGTCAAAGTTATTAGAGTCAAAACAAAAATGTTAGATGGAGGACGTGACGGCCAATCAACAAGGATTGTGGTCTTATTTTAGTAAGGAAGACGATGAGTTCACGTCATGGTTGATTGACAATGATTAGAGTGAGATTTGAGAACGAGCAACTAAGCTAGTGACAACTGCAAGCTCAGGGAAGTTGGCACAAGTGTTTGCTGACATGCGGCTGAGGCAAGGCAGCGACAGGCACAATGGCAGCTAGATGATCTAGAAGATCAATAGAGAGCTCATTTCACAAACTCATCTTCAACTTTAAAAGTTGCTGGTCTTATCAGGGCCTCCTACATAGAAATCCCATCGCAAATTCCTAACTTCTTCACCATTGACTTCTTCAACACCTCTAAGAACAGGCTTTCTACAGTGAACTCACATCACACATTCACGCCGCTTCAGTGTCATTGACCATTTGCAGGCAATAGAGAGAGGATAAGAAGATGAGGGAGATGTGTGGCTGGGAACTAAAGTTTGTATGAAAGGGATTTGATGGCGGCAAGAATTTGATTTTGATTTTTTTAAACTAAATTTAATTAACTAATTACCTCAATATGGTGGAGTTCACGTAACCATCACTATATAGAAAAAAGCATTATGCAAGCGGATAATTTATTACTGATGTTTCTTAATATCTCACCACAAAGATAAAGGCTACATGAATCCCATTTCAATATTTCACTATGTCTATTTGTAACAAACGTACTTGTCATAAAGATTCCTTAACAGAAAATCTGCTAATTTATGCTTGATCAGTGAACTGATAGAAAAAGTTTTGCTACTTAGAAAATATAACCAAAGTTTGTGTAATAAATTTATAGTTTATTTGTTGAAGCAACACGCAAGAAAAATCAAGTAGTAGGGAGTATATATCCAATAATCTCACGATTGACACTAACCTGGGGATGGATTTGCCCACCACGCCGTGATCGTTTAACTTTAGAGACAAATGACTCAGCATCCCGGCAGACTCCAATCCATTCCCCATTTAGTAATACCTTTACCCTTTTGCTCAACGACGAGAGAGGGGCCCCTTCCAGTTTATCCATTCCACATGATATCAATACCTCCAGAATGGTTTCCGATAGCTTTGAGCTAACAAGAGCAGTGATAGCCAAATTTTTAACCAGCCCACAGTTCTCTCCATCTGGAGTAGACAGAAAACACAGCCTTCCAAAGTAGGAAGGATTCCTACAAGCAAATTTCTTTAAGTTAAATAAAATTAATTCAAATAGTTAATCACAAATGGTATTCATTTGCATGTTAATTACAAAGTTGCGAATGAAAGCTATTCAAAGTTACAGAACTGCAAAGTAAATGACAACCACTCTAAAAACCAGAAAAAAAATTATGATCTGCAAATACGCCATGGAAAGATATCCCATTTTGTCATAAGAAAGACGGGCGAAACAAAATCATGCCATAAAACAAACTTTGATTGAAGAAGAAACATAGAGATTTACTCGTTCAATTTAAACATATTCAACAACCAATAACTTTTTAAATGAATGAAAAGAAGAAAAGCAACTAACGGATATCTGGCATCTCCTGCTTTTCCTGCATATAAGACAGATTGACGTGTCTTTCTAAGATCTGATATTAACTGTAGAGGATTAGTTCTTCTTAGAGTAGCAACAATGCCTGCAGTCCTCTCCGTCCTCTTATAAGGATGACACCACTGCCCAGTGGAAAACGCCCTGTTTAAGCCATTGGTGATAATGGAAGAATCCAAATATCTTTCAGTAAACTGCAGTTCATCCCCATTCAAATCTCTCTGCATAGCTTTAACCATACGCCGCTCCGCATGTCTTATGTGAGACCACAGCTCTCTTGAAAGAAGCTTACCGGCTAATTCTAGCCTTTTATTCCTAAAATCATCCTTGTTATCACACTTTCTCTTGCCCATATACGATAAAAGAAGGCATTTTATCATGTATCCGAGGAAAAGAGCTTTCTGCCTCAATCCAGTGATGCCAGGAAACAGAAATTTATTAATGTATTCATCAAAAGATTCAGTTGGTGGGAACTTGGCATCTTTAATGAGTTTGTTTACAAAGTCACGAGCTTTACCTCCTCTACGAAAACCCTCACACATCCCATCAGCATCCCTGATGGTTGCCAATATCATGTTTACCACATCAGTGCTGGTGCCATCCAGATCGATCATCTCAAAAACTTCCTTGTCAGAAGACACCCCAAGGGCGAAGAACATAATCCAAATAGGCATTGTGGCATATAAGAAGTACAAACTGATCATTTTTACTCCACTATTACCTTCAGCTTTGGTTGATTCAAGCAGTTTAATATAGACTCTTCGCCTTTTTATCTCAGACATATACTGTACTGTCCAGCATGGTTTATCGGTGATCCAGAGTCTTGTTAGGCATCTCTGTTCTTGGGCGATGAAGGTCTGCAGGGTAGAAGCAGCATAATGATAATTTAATACAATAATTCAGGATTCAAATTTGAACTTATTTGAAAAAGCAGTCCTCTAGTAAAGTATTAAAGAAGCTCACAAATACAAATATTATTGAAAGATGCATTTGGTATCGATCCCAACCAAGTTGCATTCTTCCCACAATTTTGAAGAATATTACACTTAGCCTTCATCTCTAACACTTTAGCCCTTTAAAACTAGAACTATCTCCTCCACTTACCAGAGTTATATGTCTGGCTAAAATCATAAGAAAAGGGCTTGAAATTTATATCTCATCTACACAAAACTTCATCAAGTGTACATAATGCGCACTAGCATACACAAAATGCAAATGTAGAAAAAAAACTATGATTCTTCTCCGTATTCTATAACTATAACTATAATTATAACTATGTATGTATGTATGTATGTATGTGCGCACGCGCGCGAGCCCTGACTCATTGGTAGCAGCCTTGTCGTAAGACCCTCAAGTCAAGGTTTGAACATAGCCCTTTCGAGAGGATTTTAATAGCACACGGACTGGAAGGGGGGTTTGCCCCTCGGTCAGTCCAACCTATAGGAGTTGATCGACAGTCTCCGACTGTCATCAATCATTTAATATATATATATATATTTCAAAGCATGTGAATAAATTTTTCTCCTCCTAAAAGAGAAATGATTCCTCTCCTGTTTTTATTTGTCTCCCATATGATATTCAAACCCAAACCATGCGTCATAGTCTTGATTATCACCTACAACATTATATATATATATATATATATATATATATATATATATATATATATTAAATTCCAGTTCGTAGTAATTCGACCATTCATATTTATAACATATTAAATCAAAAGGATGGTCAAATGAAATCTACAAGGCCAATTAAAAAGTTTAAAATTACCTGAATATATCAACAATGAAAATCATGAGATACCCTTCAAACATATTCATAGCCAATACATTTAATTTTAAGCAATTTTAACGACTCGACACACTGAAAAACCGAATCATCCTATCACGTAATTGAAATAACCATGTAATTGAAATAATCGACTGAAAAATTTTATCCATCAAATTCACAATCATATGACCATGAAAATCCTCAAAAGTTATATGTATCACTAGTTTTAATATTCAACTACATGCGTGCACATGCACACAGAAAACAACAATAACAAGCCTTTATCTTGCCAAGTGGGGTAAGTTATATGAAACCTTTTTCTTCATTTTGTCCTATTGAGTGACATTTTCACACACACACACCCATACAATTATTATAGATTTACATATCAAACGCCTACTTTGATATTTACATTTGTAACACATGTTCATAACATGAAAATATGTAATAATAGTGGTATTATTATGAGATGTTAAAGATTTGGCTGTTAAATAAGTATACATATACATGTTTATATAGACATATATGTATGTGTGTGTGCTATATATATATATATATATATTTATCAAATGTCGGTGGAACTACTCTGCTAGGGTTTCGGCCGGATGCTAAACCTTAGTTTGAATCTTCGGCTTTCAATCGTGCTCGACAAGACGAAGTTCTCATACTCAACGACAAAGGACTTTGCGCTCGTCAATCTCCTCTGCGATCTTCGTCACGCCCAGCAACGCAGGGCTTCGGTTTCGCTGTCGTCTCCTCCTTCACACCCAACGACGAAACCACAGCGTCTTCTAGCTTCTGCGGTTTCATAGTCTCCTCCGCGCCATTTATATGGTTCGTGTCTTCTGCCTTGTTGAGCTGCGGTTTATTGAGACTGTCGCGACCGTTTCGACATCTAGTTCGTGTCTTCTGTGCAGCTTCGCCCCGACCTCTTCCGCTCGTCGTTTTTTCCCTTCGCCCGACTTGGCAGAGCTTCTCCTTGCTGTTGTGATGGAGCTTCCTTCTTCTTCGGTGGAACCTGACACTGCCTCATTTGCCCACGTGATGGGTAATCCTCAGGGGGAGACGGCGGTTGTTTTCCCCTCAAATTATAAGAAGTATCGTGAGGGTACAGATGACTGCCCCTTTATTAAGAATGCAAGCAAGAAAAAATGAGAAGACAACATTTTTTTTCTTTGAGTTAGAAATTTCAACCCTAACTAACAAATTCAAATTTGATCTTATTGGAAAATTTCAGTGGGCGGGACAACCACCTATGGAAGTTATCAGGAAAAGTTTTGATGATCTCAAATTAGCAAAAAAGTGGAAGGTATAGCTCATGGATGGGAGACATGTATTGATTTAGTTAACTGTGTCTGAAAACTACACTCGAATTTTCTCTTAAAAATATCTTAACATTGCTGGTAAACCAATGAAGCTACTCAAGTGGTCACCGAATTAAACCTCAATCATGAATCTCTTACTGTATCGGTATGGTTTAGTCTACCTGGTCTCAAGCTTCACTTTTTTCATCATCAGGTTCTTTACTCTATTTGTGTCATACATGGGGACCCTATGAAGCTAGATCTACCCACGTTCAACCTTACCAGACCTTTTGTGTCAAGAATACTTATGGAAAGAGATATTATTTTACTTGATGTTACTGAAGTCTGGTTGGGCACAACTCATAATGGATATTGGCAACAAATCGTCAGGGTGCATAGACCTCTTTATTGTTGTCATTGTAAGATATTTGGGCATACCCTTGATAAATGTCACAAGCTTCATCCTAATTTGAAATCTAAATATCAAGTGAATAAGGATGAATCTAAGGATATATCTGTTCTACCTAGAGAGAAAACTACTACGGGACAGGATTTGGTGTCTGATTCTATCGCCCTTGTGGACCCTCCCCTTGAAAATGTTGTTTCTGCGATCGATGAGAAGCTAGATGGCTCTGCAGAGCAACATACACTTTCAAACCCTATTGAAAACAATATTGATAGACCCCTACCTACACGAACTGATAATCAGGAGAACCTTGCAGCTCCCCATATTCAGGAAGTATTAGGGGTAGAGGCGACAACTCTTACCTCACATACATTTGAACTTATTGTGGGCACAACTGTTGGCAATCTTTCTATTGCAGCACTACCATCTCATCCGAATGAGCAGCAGTCTTCGGATGAGAAATGACAGGTCTACACTTCTAGGAGGAAGAAGAAGAATGGAGATCTACTTGAGCTAAGGAATCTAATGGATGATACTTTGGTTACTTCGGGCAATGGTACGCATCTCACCAACTTGTCAGTTGGTTACCTTCCGAGAACTAGAGGCAGAGGCATAACTAAATTGGGTCGACCTGAATGATCTTATATATATCATCTTCTTTAGGACTTTTAATTTTTTTTTTCTTTTTGTGATTGTTGTACCATGTGGGTTGGGTGTCTGTTTAGGCTCACTCATAAACCTATCTGCACCCATTTCTCATTAATATAATTGCCCTTGAGCTTTAAATATATATATATATATATATATATATATTAATGTTTTTTAAAGCGCACTTCACACGTAACACAAAACGAAGCATGTGACAACTGCTTCACTTCATTGTCGCGCCTTATTTGCGAGGAAGTGCCCTTCAAAGCGTTGAAAGAGAAATGAATTATGAGAATGAAATCGATGCCAACTACAACATTGATTAATTGTTTTTATTAAACTTGAGGCTTAATTAATTTATTTATGCTTAAAATTTTAGATTTTGCTTTGATTAACAAGATTTATTTTGCAAATTTTTGGTTTTTAGTTATTACAATAAATTATTAAAAATTACTTGAAATTTTGATCTTTCAGATTCGCCATCAATATTTACCTTCAAGTTAGAAATTATACCATACTCTTTTCTATTTTATATCAACTTTTAAATCATATAATAAATATTTCATCTTTTATAATTGCTCGTGAATGTATTTAGACAATAATAGTTCAATATAACCTATTAGTGTTTTGATTAATAAGTGTTGCTTTGCTCTATGCTTTGACTTTAAAGCAAAAATAAAATCTTGCGCAACGTATTGTGTCTTACACTTTAAAGCAAAAATAATGCTCGTGCATCACAGTGTGCATTACGTTTTGATAACATTGGTTTTGCATATTTGTGTGTGCACACAAGCACATATAAAATAAACATTTCTCCTCCAATGATTCTTCTCTTGATTTTTATTTGTGTATTATGTATAATCAACAAACTCAATATCACAATGTTGATTATCAGTTACAGAATTCTTTTATATTTCATAGTAATTTAGCCATTCACATTCATCAAGCACATTAAATTAAAATGACAGCCAAATGGAATATAGAATCCCATTTAAAAAATTATAGAATTATCCAATGAAAGTCATCAAATGCCATTCAAATATCAACAATAAGCTATGCATTTAATTTCAAGCAATTCAAAAAACTATCTATTGAAAATCCAAATTATCAAGTCAAGCATCTGAAATAAACCATTAAAGTTTTTGATACATCAAATTAACCATCACAAGATCACAAGATCTTAAAAATTCTTAACGGATGTTTTGTTCTCATGCTTCATTTGCTAGTAATATTGAAATTTACGTGGAAGGAGGGTAACCATTTTGCTTCAAGTAAAGAATACCATCACAATTTAAACTCTATGTTGCATCAATATACAAATAATGCCCCTGTTGAATTTCTAATCCAATGATAACACGAAACTTCAAGGAAAAAAGATCGAGGCACTATACCGTTAGATCAAGACACACGGATCGAGGCTTTGTAACGTTAGATCAAAGTACACGAATCAAGGCCCTGCATCGTTAGATCAAGGAACACGGATCGATGCTCTGTACCATTAAATTTTTGTCTATAAGACCCTTGAATTGTAAGCCCTGTGCTTTCCTATAGGATCACCAACCCCTAATTATTTTTCGCTTATTTTTAGATTTATTCCTATTTTGCAATACCTCTGGGAGTTGTATATATACCTTCCCTCTAGTACACAAAAGAGAATAAAAAATGCTTGAGAGTTTTTATCAGTACTTATTTTCTATGTGGTATTAGAGCGAGATTGGGGTGTTTGTTCGAACATTTGTTCTTAGTCTCAAGAATTAGGGTTTCCTCTTTTAACCTTTATTCTTATTCTATAATGTTAAGGTCTCCAATTCCAACCTTATCTATCTTGTCAAATTCTCTTCTTTTCATGATGTGTGGGTTATTTGACTTCCCATCATAGGAATCAGCAATGATTAATGGTTAAAATTAGAACAAAGGAGAACTTCAAAGTATTTCAAGCATCTTATCGCTAGAATGAGAAAAATTATCTTAAATGGTCCCAAATTGTGGTAAAAGTGGTGTCAATTAGAGTGTAGTGAGCTGGTTGTATCTATACATGATCTCAAATTAGGTGTAGCACGTAGTCTGACTCATGAATCTGTTGTAAGCAAACTCGAAACTGAGCAAGAGTCAAATCTCACTGCTTGATATTATTCCAAATAAAGCATCTCAGCAAATTTTCAAGGCTCTTGTTTACTACATCTGTCTGACTGTCCGTCTGAAGGTGAGCCGCAAAATTGAATTGAAGCTTAGTGCCAAGTTTTCCACATAAAGTCCTCCAGAAGTAACTCAAAAACTTGACATCCCAGTCTCAAGTGATAGTCATGGGTATCCCGCGCAATCTCACAATCTCCCTAAAAACAAGTCGGTAACATGTGTTGCATCCAGCATCAGCTGGCACGATACAAAATGTGTCATCTTCGAGAATCGATCCACCACGACCATGACTAAATCACTATTCAGCTATGCTCGCAAAAGTCCCACATAAAATCAATGCTAAAATCCACCCACGATGCATCTGGTACTAGTAATGGGGTGTATAACCCTACATTATACCTCCTTGATTTTGCCATATGACAAATTTTGCATTGCCTGAAGTGTCGCTTTACATCTCTTGATAGTTAGGGCCAAAAGAAGTGTTTTTTCATGAGTGTGAGTTTTGTCTCTACCAAAATGCCTTGTGGGTCCTCCACGATGGCTTTCCTGAATAATGGACTACCTCAGCAAACATCTATAAATGCACAACTTACTTTGATATAATAAGTATTAATCAGCTCTGTAGTACTGCTCGATAGGCTTCTCCTGACACTGTTGCCAGATTTTTCCAAAATCCTCTTCTGACTCCTATAGCTCCTTCACAACCTCAAAACCCATTACTCAAGCCTACATCGCAATGAATAGAAAATGATGGCAGCTTAATGCATCTCTTACCTGATTCTGACTCTCTGCCTTGTGCTTAGGCACGAACTGAAATGATGCTAAGAACTCCACCCAAGTTACGTGTCGGCCCTTCAGTTTGCTCTTGTTGTTTAAGAATTTCAAGGCTTCGTAGTTCGTGAATAACGTGAACTTGCTCGTCAATAGGTAATGGCTCCAGTACTCAAGAGATGTCACAATAGCATAAAACACCTTGTCGTATGTCAAGTATTTCCTCCTGAAATCATTCATCTTCTCAGTGAAAAAGATGATGGGGTGACCTCCCTGTGCTAAACATTGCTCCTAACCCCAGGTTGGATACATCACACTCTACCTTGAATAGTTGATTGAAATATGGTAATGTCAAGAATGGTGACAGGGTCAACTTCTCCTTGAGTGCATTGAAGCTATTCTGAGTTATCTCTGTCTACTGGAATTTTTCTTCATTTAAAAGCTCTGTGAGAAGGCAGTGATGGTACTAAAGCTCCTAATGACATCACCTGTAAAACGATGCTAGTCCCATAAACCGTCATAACCCGGTGAAGAACTGCAGTGTGCCCCAGCTTACAATGGTCTCGATCTTTGTAGGATTCATCTGAATGTCAGCACTAAGCATTATGTAACCCAAAAAACATACTTTGGCTATCATAAAGTAGCACTTCTTTGGATGGGCATATGCTCCTCTGCTTGCAATACCACGAATGCCCCCTCAGATGGTATAAGTGCACTCCTCAGATCGGATGTATACCAAAATGTCGTTAAAGTATACCACCACAAATTTCTCAAAGTGGGCCTGGAATATTTGATTCTTCAACCTCATTAAAGTGATGGCGCGTTTAGCGATTCGAAGGGCATAAATGTCACATTCGTATAAACTAATGTCTTGAACGCGGTCTTTCACATTTCACTTGACCCCATCGGGATCTGGTGAGACCCACTGCGTAAGTCGATCATGAAAAAAAATGGTGACTACGTGCAATTGGTCCAAGAGTTCGTCCAGGCGAAGTATAGGAAACCGGTACTTGATGGTGTTATTGTTGATGCCCCAGTAGTTAATGCACATCCGCCACGAACTGTCCTTGGGTATCAGGATGAGGACAACACACTGACTAATACTCTCTCTAACCATCCCTCTCGTGACGAGATCTTGTACCCGTCGCTGCAACTCATACTCTGCAGTCTCAATCTATAAACAAACCGATTTGACAACACTGATCCTGGTATGAGATACATGGCGTGTTGAATATCTCTCAGTGGCCCTCTAGAAGATTGTTGGTCATCACATCTTAGAAGTCATGTAATAGTGGTTTTTGCGGTACTGGTGTCTCACTCTACTTCTCAGTTCCCTATAGTAGGACAAATGTCAGTGCCACTTAAGCATCTCGATCTGGCTGCATGAAAGTGGTTCTTGAGACTAATGCCTCATATGTGTCGCCTACACCTCTCGCGTCCTTAAAAAGTAACCATACAATGCCCTTTTAAAAGAGTAAATATTCTTAAAACCGTCGAGCTAAGTCTTGCGGTCGAACTACTAAGGCCTCCCCAACAAAATTTGGCACGTGTCCTTTGGAACTAGGTCACACCAAACATGCTCATGTTAATAATCCCCAATTGAAAATTCAACCAAACATTGTTAATCCACGCGTATCTCAGCTCTCTTTTTCAACCAAGGGAATAGGACTAAGGATGTTTCTGCGTGGGCAATTACAATTTCTTCTACATCATCATGGACACCACATTTGCACAACTCCCATCATCGATAATCAAGCTACAAACCTTTCCCTTTATCGTACAGTTGGTGCGAAAGATAATGTGCCTCAATCATGATTGGTCTCTTTCCCGCTCTGACTATAGAACTCTCTATATTACTAATATGTCTCCATTGTCACCCTCGAGCTGAAGTTTTTCCTCTGAACTATCCTCTAACTCCTTGTCCTCCAACCCCTCAACGAAGACTTGATCTGCGAATGAGACAACTCGACTCATGGGACAGTTGGAGGCTGTGTCCGTAGCCGTGGCGCTTGAAACACCTCCTGACAGGCACTGTACTCGAAGATTTGGACATCGACCGCAGAAAAACATCAATCATGATAGAGGTCTCCCATAAAAGCACTAAAAATAAGCGGTGGATGTTAGGATAGGCAATGCACACCAAGTACTAGAGGGTAAGGGTGAGCATCATTTAGTCAAAATAGAAAATTGAAACAAACCGTTCTCATTTCATTATTTCAGCTCGGCTGTTAAACTATTCACAGACTTATTGAATGTAATTTTGAATTTCTTTAATTTTTGGAATATTAGCTTAGTTTTTACTTTTGCAGAACCTATCAAAACAAAAAAAAAAAATTAAATTGTGTTAATTTTTTCAAATCTTGAGTTAATAAAGATAAATAAACAGTAGCACAAAGATCAATATAGATTATTTTTATTCAGCATGCCAAAATTATAAAATTTTAAAAAGATTATTGATATTCTTCTTAAGCTATGCAATTTAAGCTAAATATAATATATTAAGGTTCATTATTAAAGTAAAATACATTTCAGTTCATCCAAAATTAAACCGAACTGATCAAAGTAAAGTTCAATTTGATTTAGGGAATTTTAGAAAATAAATTGATAGGTTCCCCTTTTGAATGCTTCTAAAATTAACAGGTTTAGTTAATTCATAAGCCAAATCATTTGAACCAGCCAAATGCACACTCCTACTAGAAGCTGTTAGAGAGCTCAATGAATAATTTCATGCTCTACTCAAGCTCGCCGAGAAGAGTGTTGTCAAGGCATGAAGTCGTGGGAGATCATTGTTATGCCAAATATCATGAGTGTTAGGGTATGCGAGGACATTGCAAGCACCAAGGCAATCACTTTGTGAACTCTGGAATTTAGAATTCACTTAATTTGGGCAAATTTCAACTTCTTCAAAAATGTCTTAAAAAATTACTCTAAATTTATTTTCACTCGACCAAATGGACAAAAATGTAAATCAGCCAAAAAATTCCTAAAGGTGAAATGGCATGCAAAATGTGGATAGATCTCATCTATTTCTCTCAAATAAGAATGCAACATAAATTTCAGGAAGTAATTTTCCCCGAAGTAAAACTAATCTCAGTTAAGATTCTCTAGTATTTTTTTTTTAATTAAAAATGATGCGTAACAATTTGGCTCATCATTTTCATACAAATAGTTATAACAGCCTTCATGCTTAAGTAATGGATATCAAAATTCTTCCGACCAAGTTTACAATGATTTTGAATTATATGACATTAAAACACTTCGATTCTTAATGGATGAGTTTGCATTACAAAACTAACCTCATTACAATGCAAGTGTAAAACTGCACACATCAAACCTACCCAAACTCTGCATCAGTGGAAGTTATATGCTTGATATGCCCTTTAATAGTTACTATTTCATAATTAAACAAGAGTATAAATAAATAAGTTCGGATAAAAAAGTTTACACAAACTCAAACGTGAGGTCAACCAACTCTCTCTCCCACTCCTACCTTGACTAAACTTAACAACTAAGGCCTTTTCCCAATTATTTAAGTGATATATTAAGATTGATTCCCATCACAAACCTCGTATAGATACAAACATAGCTGCAAAAGAACATACAAATACAAAAACTACATCTACCTTCTCCATGCCTTTTATCAAGAAGTAACCACCAGGATCAAAAAAGCAGTCATTTTTATCTTGGGAGGGAAGCCAGCAAAGATCTGACCTAACCATCACAGGTAATCTCCCCAAAACAATCTCACTTTCTTTATCATCCACCAGCATCTTATGGACACCCGCATCTTGGCCAGTCTTGGCTTTGTCACTTACACGATGTACATAAACCTGTTATAGGCAAAATGGCAGCAGTTACAATGAATATGCACAGACCAAAAAAAATAATGCTTACAAAAAAACAAGGGCATTTACAAACATACCACCCAATTCCATTGTATTTACATGAAACACCTAAACTTTACTTTTTAAATTTATACCACCCAAATATCTTTCATATCACATAAAAAATACCATGATTTTAACTTTTAGAAAGTAATTTACACCTTTTCATGCATAGTTAAGATGGCATGTATGTAAAAATTTACGTTTAGGTGTTAGATATGTAAATACATAATAGTTGAATGAAATACATGTAATCTTCCAAAGATGATTGGATTGTATACAGAAGACCTTTTAAATATCAGCTTTAATCCATATATTTTACTAAAAAAACATTCAATACACTTTGATATATCATCAACAACTTGATTTCAAGCCATTTGAAGCTTCCTAAACTTCAAAACCTAAATTATCTTCTGATGAAATCAAAGTCATGCATTGTAAAAAAATTTATGCATATGATGGACGACCACAATCTTAAAATATTTTTGAAATCACACATGCGATTGATTTTAATGATGCTAAAAAAATGGATGATTTTGATGTTGCATTTTAAAGCCCAGAAAATCAAACTCTAATTGTATGGAAAATGCTAATTATCCTCCTAGGAAGAAAAAATTTAATCTACATATAAAATTATGGACAAATATATGCACGTATGTATGCATGTGACATATCCATAAAACCAAAAACATATTCAAACATGCAGAAGCTTACTCACATGTACTAAAGATTTAACTTGAATTTCCTGTATTGTAGCCTAACATGTTTTAGCAACAATTTAAAAGCATCTATTCGAGATCATGCATGTCTACGCAAGCGAGAGGACATATTTGAAATCATGTGTAACCAACCAACAAAAATAATCGGGATGAGGCTAATGATGATCATGATAATATTTGTATGTAATAAGTAGCACAGAAATGCAATAAATTTTTTTACCTGTACTCTAACTTTAACTTTCATTTGAGCCGAATATGTCATGTTTTGTAGCCTAGCATGTTTTGGTGTTAGTTTGAGTTCTTGTTCATCGAGATCATTTTTTTCTACCCAAAAAACCGGCTTCTCTAATCTGACCTTCCCAAATGTGACTGTCGCATGTTTCCATGAGCCATCATTCTTAGCATCCTGTGGGTTATAGTCGGGTTCCACTGCAACTGCCCCAAGCGAATCAAATAGCTCTTGAAGTCCATTTTTAATAAATTCATTATATGAGTTTATCTGGTGACTAACGAGGCCATATTCATTAAAAAAAGCCCTTGAAGCACCTTTGAAGAATTTTTCTAGCATTTCCAAGCTCATGTCAAGTTGTTCATCATGTTCAATAGGGGAATCAACACTCATTGAATCATAACTATGATCCTTCCCTTTTGATTTATTTTCCAGTATAGAGTCAACTTCGACATCAAGTACATCTAGTGACTGTCCCTCTTCCTACAAATTAAGTAAAAAAGTGTGTAAGAATACTTAAGTGAAATTTCCTCAATTAGAATAATAAATAACAAGAAAAAAAAACATCTCATAATTCAATAAACACCGGTTTACTTCTGAAGCAACTTGCCTTTCTGGAGAGGAGGCAAAAATCAAAGTTGTGGCTGTCAAAATTAATCAGCAGATTCAACACCTATGTAATAGCAATTCAACAGTACAAGCATTGATGCAAAATTTATATTTCAGAAGGACAACTAAGCATAAGCTGTTCACTAGAACATATCAGCCAAACCAACAACCCAATATATGGTACTGTCAAAAAGAAGGCCTAACATAACTAGAGTAAGCGGAGAACCAAGTCATTCATGAGAATCTGCATAAGAAAAGAGCCAGAAAAAGTGGAAACGTAATAAGATTAGCAGCAAATAGAGAGCACTGGGACAAAATTATCACAACACTATTTAAAACCACTGCACACTTCTAATTTACTACAACTTTTTTTGATATTTTTCAGAAATTCTATCATGAAAAATAGCTTTTCAAAATCAAATATTTTAGGATGCAGAAAATCTTTAACTTTCTAATGAAATTTCCACTTTAAATTTTACAGTCATCCCAAATGGACCCTAAGCATTTCACTTTAACAATCCTGATATGTAATCCTCAAATATTCTATAATCTTAAAACATGGAATCAAATATCATATAAAAAAAACGGAAAAGTATCGTGCATTGTACAAGTTTGATTAAACCATAAACCTACTGGCAAATGCATGTTAAAAAACAAGAAGGATCGTTTAGGGTAACGTGTCATGCTACCAATATACTAAGAAAATAACCCGATCTTCCTCCCATCAGCATTGAACGCTAACACTAGATATCAATTACTGATGTAAGTTCCAAACATGAATATAAGCCAATGCACCCTGCAGCTCTCCTTCCTCCCCATAATTCACACAACTCAAACCAGGATCAATCAACACCAAAATAACTAGGGAGAAGCCGGGGTTAATGAAAGGAAGATATAAAGGGAACTAAAAATAAATTTAGGGGAAACGGACATGGTACAGCATTATACCTCCGTTAACGCTGCCGGCTCCGCCGATACGTCAACGACCGGTGTTGCAGGGGAGTCCACCTCCATTGGTTTCGCGGCTCGTAGACACCAACGGCAAGAGGAGAGAGAGAGAGGGTTGGGAGATATCTTTCCTCCACTTCACTGCGACGCGACGCCGAAAAAGTACGCTTGTGCTACTGTGATCACAGACGGTATTGCGGAGTGGCTCGGTGGTGCCGAATCAGTTCACGCAGGGAATTTGGGTCTGATCCGATTGTAAGTCTAGGTCTTGGACATTTACTTATTTGGAAGCCCCCCACACTCTCCAATATCTCATAGGACCATTAATGGGTGAGTTATCTGTCGGAGTATAGTGATGCATCTTCTGTCTCTCCTTGTCAGACTGATCTCATCCTGGTGTCGGAAACTCCTTATCTGCAAACTAGACAAAAGAAATCGGCCAACATAACCAAGCTAATCGGTGGAACCAAGCTGATCAATGGAATCAAACTGACAGATTCAAGTTTGGTCGAACTGAGAATCATCAGGAGCCGACTAGCAACCCAACTCAGCGTATGTGGGAGAACAAGCCTCGTTGAACAAACACCTGTCGATTCTAGTCAGTCGAATGCCAGGGTAGCTGAGCTATAAGCTCATTTATGTAAATGCCTAAAATGCCTTGTAATACCTCACAATAATTATACGCATTGAACCACCTCTCTAATAAACAGGGGCTAATTTATTCAGTAAAGACTAATCAATAAAAATTTCCTCATTCTAATATTCATTATTGTGCTCTCTCTCTCTCTCTCTCTCTCTTATTATGTGCTCTATTCTTTAGGGTGTGATTCACAGAATAGACTCAGATTCAATATCCTAAAGGGTACAATGAGTGTGGATTATGCTAGCAACAAGAAGAGGAGCACATAAAGGAGAAGAGACCCACCAAAGAGACATTGCTAACATGGAGTGCACTAAGGAGTTTATATAAAAAAAAAAAGATCTAAAAGCTAAAAGACCAGATAATGGGTTGAATGTTGAAGGACATCCAAGAAGCAGTAGCAAAGGGTAGAGAGGAGAAACCTCGGAAAGAAGTGCCGACGCACAATGCCTAAAGGGTAACTCTGATCCCTGAAAGAGTAAGAGATTCTTAGTGCCATGACAATGATGGGTTTGCACCAATGGATCTACACTGATTTCAGAGTATGGATGTGGCCCGTCAACTAGATAATGTGTTCTCTCGAGAAATTTTTTATGATGAGCCCATAGATAAATTCAAAACTCCTTTGTTGGAATCCTCCAAGCCTCGGACTGGCCCGAACGACCATATTGCCTCTTTCGAGTCAAACATTTGTTTATTAAGGATTACCGATGCTCTGAAGTGTCACCTGTTCTTCACCAAATCGAGGAAATCGGCTCTAAAGTGCTTCAATGGACTACTAGCTGGAGTGATCACCTCCTTTGCCGACTTCAAGAGAATATTTATGGCACGGTTTGATAGCACCCAAAAGCCACAAAAAAATTTGTAAGCTCTGCTACATATCATGCTAATGCAAAACAAGAGCATCTGCTCATTTACCACTCGCTTCCAGAAAAAGTTGATAGAAGTGCAGGACATAGAACCCATAGTCGTACATGGCGTCCTAGCTCAAAGGCTTAAAGAGCAACACTTTCAGTATGCTATGGGTCTCCAAAGATTGAAGACCTTAGCCAAATTGTTTGAGTTGGCCAACAATCATATTTTGGCCAAAGAGTACAAATCCACCTTACATTTGCTATGGCAGAATCAACTACCCATCGTTTGTTTAAGAGGGCTCCCATAGATGACAGATAGAGACCAAAGGAAGACTTGTATCCTTCTGCTCAGCCATGATATGAAGAAAATTAGCCGTTCTAGGACCACAAGGGGCCAACAAAAACCTCAACCAATAAGGTAAGGCACGATACTCTAATTAATAGTTAGCTCGTTACAATAAGCAACAGTTGAATGAACATAAAGATTTGAAATCCACTCTACAGAGAGTCTCGATGAAGGAGTTAGTAGAAACAATCTAAAATAAGGAAACTTCAAAAAGGCGCCATAGATGAGATTCAGAGATTTTATTCATGACACAATGAAGTATTGTGTCTATCACAAGGACCATGCCCATGACACGTAGAAATGCAAACACCTGTGAACCTAGTCAGAGAATTAATAAGAGTTGGAAAGCTCTAGGAATTTTTGGTATCGTAAGCAATGGCCAAAGGCAGGGGAAGGCTCCGAAAGAAGAAATCTTGGATGAGCCAGTTTGAAAAAATGTTATCCACATTACTAGATTTATACAAGCTATTTTTGGGAGGTGGAGAATCATCCTAACGAGCCAGTCGGTAGAGGCTCTCTTCGAGAAAATAGTGTGCAGTTGCCTTTGCTCTAAAGCGTTGGACAAAACCACCTATCACTTTGACCGATGAAAATTTTCCCTCAAAGGAGAACCCTTACAACGATGCTATTGTTGTCACAGCAATGAAAGATAACTACTAGAAAGGTAGTATTTTGCTCTACACTAGCAGTTCTGTGAACATCATGCCGAGGTCAGTGTTTGATAAATGAGCCTTCCAACCGACTGGGCTACTTTTATGGATTCTCTTATGAGAGGAAGGAGGCTTTGAGAGTAATTGTGTTTTCAGTCACTTAAGAAGATTGTGAGAAACAATTATTCTCAATTAATCTGCATGGAGGACTTTCTGATGGTAGATTCACTGCTGGCCTAGATTGTCAGCTTTGGCCAGCCTCTGCTGAACGACTACAAGATTGTGGTCTTGATGTACCATGTAGCGGTGAAGTTTTTAGGAAATGCAGAGATTATTGACCGCGACTTTATATATGCTTAAAAATATAAGTATTTAATATTGCTGCTAAAAGATATACTTCCTCAGCAATTATACCAATTCCTTAATAACAGTTTATAGATTTGATAAATATGGACGAATTAAATATTCAATAATTATAAAGGCACACTTATCAATGCAAGTATATGTATCGCTCAAGTAATATAGGGCTCTAATGGAGTCCTAGATATCGATCCCATAGGGAGTAAGTTTAGAACTACTAACTAAGATTTTAGAAAAAGCTATACTTTAATCACAACAACGAAGTTCAATTTGGTTATCTGTCACTAATAGGCAATTGAAATAATTACGTAATTTTAATAACTATTAAATAACTAATGATATTAATGAAGGTTTAAATGTGATATTCAATATATAAGAAATCACCCTTTCCTTATCAAGAAATTATAGTGAATGGATAAAGTGAATCAGTTCAAATTATATTGTGTCAAATATGAGCATACATATTCTTTACCCTTTAGTCCAAGCATAACGAACATGGACTAATCCTAGCTTGTTTATTGAATCTGTGACTAGGCTGAGAGGATATCGGCTCTCACTTCGGAGCTCTCAGTTCCCCTCACCTGAGGGCTAACATCTACACTTCAGCACCCAAACGATATGACCGAATTGGAGATTTTAGTCTGTCACTCTAAAATCTCTAATTATACGCCCGCTAATATTATTTCCCTATTTATTTACACCAAACTTCCAAAGGCTTTAACCTCCCTGAATGTTAGCTGTAATCTCACGTTAGTTGTAAAACTCAACATATTTTAACAAATCAACTGGCCAGATTGAAAGTAAATGAAGATCAAAGTGAGAAGATCATCATAATTTCTTAAACATTTTCAGGGCTTCACCAATTCAAATCAACATTTCAAAAATCTCGAGACAAGGAGAAAGACAGGGAAAACTACTCAGATCTCATGGGGAAAACACAACAAAACTCGGAATTCATATATAAAATAGAAGTCATACAAACTACACCAAGTAAATAACTTATCTCTAATTTCTCCCCAAGAAAACTCCTCGAAGTACCTCTAAATCTCTTCCTTTCTTTACAGCACACAAAATTCCTCTTTGAAGCAGCAAGGAGGAAGAAATCTCTCACTTTCCCTCCACTCTTACAATCTCTCAAAGAATTCCTCACAATTTAGACTCTCTACACTTGTTTCACACTTTAATTTGTAAGTCTCTTCCCCTTTCAGGACCTTTCTAACATCCAAGACCTCTCTAATATTCCGCCAAAATCTTCTTTTAAAGTTGTGGATGA
>NEWO01000577.1:323594-367767 GCA_003013225.1 Phalaenopsis aphrodite
AAGTAAATGAATATCGAAGTGAAAAGATCATCATAATTTCTTAAACATTTTCATGGCTTCACCAATTCAAATCACCATTTCACAAATCTCGAGACAAGGAAAAAGACAGAGAAAACTACTCAGATCTCATGGGAAAAACACAACAAAACTCTGAATTCATATATAAAATAGAAGTAATACAAACTACAACAAGTAAATAACTTATCTCTAATTTCTCTGCAAGAAAACTCCTCGAAGTTCCTCTGAATCTCTTCCTTTCTTTACAGCACACAAAATTCCTCTTCAAAGCGGCAAGGAGGAAGAAATCTCTCACTTTCCCTCCACTCTTACAATCTCTCGAAGAATTCCTCACAATTTAGACTCTCTACACTTGTTTCACACTTCAATTTTTGAGTCTCTCCCCCTTTCAGGACCTTTCTAAAATCCATGACCTCTCTAATTTTAGGTCAAACTCTTCTTTTAAAGTTGTGGATGAGCTTTCTAACATCCAAGCTCGCCGTCGGCGGACCTTCTTAATGAATTAATTCTGGAGTCTTGGGAAAATCTTGTCGTCAGCGGGGTCGATGGCGCCGTCGGCGCCCTAGTTCAATTCTTCATATTTTGTTTCTTTTCGCTCCAAATTTGCTCATTTTTGCATCTTTTTGGTCCAATGACCCTAATTCAGCATTCCTGCAACAAAACATCAAAAATACCTTTCTTTAAAGTGCAATATCATCAAAAATAGTATAAAATAGGTATGAAAATCTCAACATATTTTCCTTTGGTTAATTATCACCATTTTAGGAAACTTAGAACAGTCTCATATCTGCTACCTCCTAATGGTTAGAAGTGCAGAGCATAAGCCACTCAACTTACATCACCGACGCGAGAGGGCCTTGAGACCAACAACACCAATCTTGAAATCCCTACAACTAATGGAGAACCCGACAAGTCTTTTATTATAAGTGAAAATCTTGATGCATCATATAAACATTTATTAATCAAGACCCTCTAGAAGCATTGTGATGTCTTTTTTTGGTCAACTATAGAGATGTCAAGGACACTTCTTAATATCACTTGCCCCAGTTGAACATGAATATAAACATTGATATGTCCTGAAGCATGTTTAATTTACTTAGTATTTTATATTTATTTTTGATGAAAATGCACTTTAAAGAAATTTATTCTTATGTTTTTTGTGTAGGTATAATAGGTGGAAAACTTGAAGCAAAGCAGGATGGAAATATAGAGAACAAAAGCTGAGCGGAGCAAATTGGGAGTTCACACAATTGGTGCCTAAGCACCCAGAAGTTGGTGCCAAGGACCTTGAATGGAGAGCCTTGGATCCGAAAATCTAACTCCTAGGTGCCAACTCTTTACGCATCAAACTGAGAAGGCGACGCCTAGGTGCCGGTTCTAGGCTCCAAGGCACGATAATTTTTCTACAGTTGCTCAACCACAAATTTGGAGTTATTTTGGTCATTTTAAGCCATTCAAACAAGGATTTCACAAGGATCAAAGTAAAAATGGAAAGGAACAACTAGAAAGTGTTGGGAGAAGCCAAGGAAGGTGCAGAGAAGATTAGAGTTTGTATTTTTACCATTTTTCTTGAGTGTTTGGTGAGGATCTTGAGAGAAGAATGTAAAGGGGAAGTATTACATCAGAGCAAGAAAGATTTAGATCCATTATTGGAAGAAAAGCTAAGTATTGACTTTACATTTACCTTGTACTTGGTTTTGACACATACTCAGTGGTTTTGTTTTGTGATTTGAAGATGATTTACATGTTCTTCTTCATTCTTAGTGAGTAGGTTTTCTTTACTTTTCTCTTGTGATGCATGTGTAAGTTATGTAGAATGCAAAGATACTTATATAATCAATCTTACAATCCTAATGTGATGATGTTTTACTTCATGCTTCATTTACTAATCAATTTGTCCAATTGGTGTGTTAAAACTTATTGCGAACACCTCTGGAAGGACTATAACTTTATAAACTAGGAAAACCACATTGAACTTATGGGTGAAGGAAAAGGAGTCCATAGAACAATGCAATTCAATAGGGATATAAGTTTTGAGGGGATTTAACTTTGAAGTTTCTAGGGTGACAGGCTGAAACATTTACTGAGTTAAACTAAACTTCTTTACACACTTGGAAAAGGATAATCTAGATTCAAGCTCTTATTGTCACTAGCCACATTAGATTCTTAGTACCTAAGTTACATATCCACATATTCACTCAAAAGATATTGGTACCTTTCATATATTGATATTCACTAACTCAGTTAGAATAGTTAGAATAGTTAGAAGTAGCCTTTTTAACTTAGCACAGTAAGTTGGGAGTAATTGTTAGAAAGACCACTTTAAATTACATTCCAAACCCTTACTGTAGTATAAAAGAACTCATTCGATTAAAACTATTACCATCTTCCCTATGGGATTGATATCTAGACTCAATTAGAGACCTTTATTACTGAAATGATAAGTTTACTTGCGTGTGAAACCCCAGTGTGAAAGAATATCTAACTTTAAGGACTTAATCAATCTACCAAGGAGTGGATCAAGCTTCTGGTGAAAATACTAGGACTTATATCATTGTGACATAGGCACATTGTGGGCATATCAACTTCTCAACCAATAAAGTAAAAAATTAGGTCATCGATGATGACTCTGACCAGACTGATTCGAGAGGAGGTGCAGAAGTTGAAAGAAGAAGATTACATCTAAGAGGTGAAATACCTGACATGGGCCTCCAACATGGTGATGGTATAGAAAGTAAACATTGAGTAGAATATGTGTGTGGACTTCACAAAACTTAGCACTGCCTACCCAAAAGGACAACTACCCATTATTGAGGATCGATGCGCTGGTGGACTCAACGGTCAACCACTCTGATTGAGCTTCTTGGCACTTTTTTGAGCTATCACTAGATAAAGATGTAACCAGATGATACAGAGAAGAATACCTATACAACCTCTGAGGGTTTATATTGCTATAATGTAATGCCCTTCAGCTTAAAAATGCAGGGGATACCTACCGACATCTTATGGATGCAATTGCTTTAAAATTAAAGGAAAAAAATATTGAAGTATATGTCGATGATATGTTATTTAATATTGAACAGACCAAACTACACATAAATGATTTTAAAAAAATGTTCAAGACCCTTCAAAAATATAATATTAGATTAAATTCACTAAAGTGCACCTTTTAGGCGTCAACAGAAAAATTTTACAGTTATCTCCTAATCCCCGAAGGCATAAAAGCCAATGTAGAGAATGTGTAAGAATTTTTTAACATATCTTCACCTCAAAACATAAAAGAGATGCAAAATTTGATCGATTAGATGGTAGGTCTTAGTCGATTCATTCCAAATTCAGATGATAAATGTGCAACATTAGTCAAAATGCTTAGGAAGGTAAAGAACTTCAAATAGTCGATTTAGTGTGAGCAAGCATTTATGATGTTGAAAAATTAGAATGATTTATAAAGAACATCATCCTCACTCCTCTAAAACTCAAAACAAAATGAAGAACTCTTTATGTATTTAGGAGTTGGACCTGAAGCCATAAGCTCAATATTGGTTTGAGAGGAGTTGGGAAAGTAATTGCCAGACTACTATACCAGCCACGTCCTTAGAGGCACTGAGATTAGGTACTTGATTATAGAAATTCTAACTTTGCTTTGAATGTTTTCACTCACAAGCTCTATCCGTACTTCCAAATGCATTTTATCTTGGTCATCACTGACTACCCACTGAATTCCATTCTCACTCGATTGGAGCATTCCATTTGTCTCCTCAAATGGGTGGCGAAGCTAAGCAAATGTGATATATCCTGCAAGGCCCAAAGAACAATCAAGGTGCATGCAATAGTGAACCTTTTAAAAGATTTTTTTGAGTCATGCAAGATGAATGAAGGATCCAGGACCAACAACCAAATCAGGTTCTTATTCATTAGAGGAGTCTCCAGCTAAATGGAGGCGAGGATTGGACTTGCTCTTAGTAGTCCGACCGGAGAGCACATATACCATTCAGTCACCATAGAACTCAAAGTCACAAATAATCAGGTGGAGTTTGAAGCCTTAATTCTTAGCTTGCATCTAACTTATAAAATGAGCATCTGACATCTCCATGTGAAGTTAGACTCCTAGTTGGTGGTGAATCAGGTGAAAGAAGAATTTGAAGCCAAAGATGAGATGGTGGCTAAATACCTCAGAAAATATAAAATAGAGATCTAGAGGTTTGCCAACTTCAAAATCAAGCACATCTTCACAGAAGTTAATCATGTGGTCAATGTTCTATTCAAGTGCATTCACTTGTGGGAGGGAACACCTTATACACTATTTTGACTGACAATTGAAGAACCTAAATCGTTGGAGATTTAAATTGAAGGAGTAAAAGCTGAATGGATCCCTATATTTCCTTGAGATCAAAAAGATTTTAGAAGAGGTCACATAACCTAGGAGGTTTAAATGCAAAGTGGCTCAAAACTTACTGATAGAGGAAAAGCTTTTCTACATGTCGGCTACAATTCTTGAGATGCATTGGAGAGAATAAAAAAGAAGACGACCTCCGAAATATACACTACGAAGAGTGCGAGTCATTCTAGAGAAAAAAAAACATATAATCCAATGATAAGGGTACTTCTGGCTTGCACTCTTGAAAGACATAGAAGAGTTTTCAAGAAGATGCAAGCAATGCCAAAAGTGCAAACCATTACAACACGAGCTGAGCCAAAGACTTTAGCTAGTCGTCAGTGCTTGACATAAGGCCTGTGGGTCATTGAATTAGGTTTTAAAAAATAAACTTTGATTTAATTTAATATATATAATTTTGATTTGAAAAATAATATTTAATTTTTTAAAATACAAGAGTAACAAGATATCATATATTTTAATAGTTTAAATAACCGAGTACAATACTACATATAGTACACCATCCTGAGAGATAGGCATACTACTTGATAGTGGGCTCAATCATATAAACTAAAGAAAATTATCATCCATTTTGGTCTGAGAACCTTTTATGTATAGAACGATAAGTTCTCTTAGATAATATTGAAGATTAAGTAGGGTTTATATTACCTGGGATCTTTAGTTCCCCATAGAGGTAAGCCCTTATAGTTAATTACATCATAAATGATAGAAGTCACTTAAAAAAACTCTCAATGAGGATTAGAGGTATTTTCTTTCAAGATTTCAATGTTTAAGGTTTCAAGGTCGGACGTGGAAAAGTTGAGTGAGAATGAATCAAGTAAGAATAACTTCTTTTAATCCAAAGAAAGAAAGGTAGGGGACGTCATAAATCCAGAGGTGAACCTCAGTGACTTCCTAAGCTATCTTATTATTTGGCTTTAATTTAGAATATGATAATTATTATTTCATCCTACCAATTTTATTATTTAAGGCTTATAATTGCATAATACTTATTTATACAAATAGCTTGGAAGATGGGAGGATTTACGCCGAACCGAACGACGACCTTGAAACCCTAAGTGAGTTAGGACTTATATTACTCGACATGGTTGTGCAAAGCCTAAAGATAGAATGAGGATTTATGTCATGCTAGAATAACTACCTCGAAGTCCTATGGATTACGTTATTTTGGCTAAGGAAAGTTTCCCTGAAGTAGATCTGCCTTACTGTATAATGTTGACCACTTTCTGAAGTTGACCTCCATCTGCTTGCAGCTTATTTTAAGATCCTTGTCATAGTAGCAGTTTCAGGATTAGGATTTTGTATTTTATGTTTTAATTTTGATTATTTTTGTTAAAATTAGAGGATGTGTCTGTTCATGTGTTATAAAGATTCATCCTAAGCAACCAAACTACTATTCTCTATCCTAAAGGTCTGCAGGTATGTAAAAACAACATACATGAACAAAAGGATAATAAAAGTGTAGTAAAATGTGTACAGTAAAAGAAAATAAAACACAAAATTGCATACATTAACCTCTACTACTGCTACAAAAGGGTTAGTACACTAAACATAATATGATAACGTACAGGAAATTTAAGCAAGTTGTAGCAAAATCCAACACAAGAAAAACTTAAGTGAAACGTGGGAAAACACAAATCGAGTAAAACAAAACTCGTTGTCACATATAAAAGATCAATGCAAAATATAAGAATTTGGTAAAGGTGGGGGCTCAGTGCTGGACTGTGTGTTTTATAATCCCAACCTTGGACAAGAGCTACCAACCAAGCAACTTAAGGATGGCAATTCCTAACTTCAATCAAAACGATTAACAAGTGAATCTTTATAGGGTAACATCCAAAGAATTCTTTAATTCTTCATGCATGTAGAACTTATTTAGCAGTCAAAAGTAGTGTTCTCGAAGGAAAAAGGTATTTTTGTTATGTTTTATATATATATATGTTTTAACAAAATTAGATAGTCCACAAGTTAATCATTCTGATCGGACTAGAACTACCGACAACCTAAGAAAATAAGGGTTAACTTCTTATTAAAAGTTGGGGAATAGTATCATCGATCATATCCCCTCCTCGCAGACTGTTGAGGTAGGAGATACTATCATAATGTCCCACTCTTAGCACACATAAGCATTATTGTCATTGTCCTCGCCACCCAGACCCCCAACATATACAAGCCCGATGATCCATATGTGACATTAAAATATCCACAGTTGCTCACATTGAATATCATATCCAAGACTCATATCATTGAGCATTGTGTTATTATTGTAAGATAAGTAGTATTAGGGTATTTTCATTTGATGTGTATTAGCGGGTCACGAGTCATATCTTAGTGGGTCTTTAGAGGTTTCATGCTTATTTAGTTTGACTTTAATGATTGTTGTGTTTTGTTGATGATTTCATTCAGAAACGTATAGTAAACCCTAATGTCCTCTAAAATAATCGATATCTCTTAAAGTTATTCAAGATGTTATTCTAAAACACTCTTAAGATTTCTTGGGTCACTCTTAGTTCATTTGTTCTTACAATGTTTTTAAAACAATCAACCCATATTGAATTATATTGTTCTTTAAACTGTGCTTATTGTTTTATGTTTTAGTTAACTCATGAGTAGGACAAGTAGTCACTTCTTTGATTTTGTTTGAGATTTGTACGGGTGGTCACCCTTAGGGGTAGGTTTAATCACTTAAGGTATTTTTATTCTTGCTTTCTTAATTCAACTTGAACTTGTAGTGTTCATGATAAGTTATATTCTTTCTTTTCCAATCCCTTAATTGATTTAGATCAAGCCTAGCTCACTACTAAGCTCTTTGATCTTTTAAGGATAAATTTGTAATTTAAAAAAAAATCATGAAATGTGTTTGATTCCTTATTGAAAAATTAAATTTTGCTTAACCATTGGTTTCGGGCATCAAATCAGTAAATTATGTCCTCCTAAATCTTGCCCTTCACATTAGGATCATCCAAACTTAATAACCTTCCAAATCATAACAATTTAATTAATTACAATTTACCTTTTTTTATAGAAAATCAAGTGAATTGGTTTCTACCTTTTAACCTTTTGTGTTTCAATCATTTCAGAGACTTATTTATGATTAATATTACCCTTTTACCCTCTAATTTGAAATAAATCTTAATTAAGGTGTGAAATTCCAAAATTATCATTTTACTCCTATGATTTTTTGCTCCATAATTCCTTAATTTAATTCCAAAGATTTCAAAATTTTGTTGTTACCCTACTCAGGTGTCAAGTTATACATCAGAGAAGAATTTATGTCATTCTAATTTTTATTTAATTTTGAATAATTATTTTAGTCCAAAATAGGAATTTTCAAAGTTAGTTAATTTAATTAACTAAAACATACTTTCTATTCTCCAAAAAATTTTAATTGGTTCACTTAGGTCAGAGGATCACTTGGAATAATTTTCATGAATTATTTATATTTTCATTTTTATAAAATTTTTAATTGATTTTAATGAATAAATAATTAGAAAATATATTTTATTTCAAAAAGTCTTTTTTATTTTTTTTCATTGATCTCCATAACTTCAGGGAACTCAACGAAATGAATTTCATATTCTTATGATTTTTATTTTATTTTGTATAATTATTTTATCCAAAAAATGGAAAAAATACATTTAAGTACTTAAAAATATATTTTTACACTTATAAAATTTACAAAAGAATTTTTTAGTTGTTTTCTATAATTAGGGTGAAGTTTATGACATTTTGAAGTATATTTATATTTTCTGATTTTTTGATATTTTTGATTATTTTTAAATTAGAAAATGACTAAAATTTAACTTCAATTTTATTTTTCCTAAGTGCCTCTGATTTTAAGGAACCCTCCAAATTAATTTTCATAATTTTTTTATTCTATTTTTTATAATTATTCTAAGCCAAAATTCTTGTTTACTTAGAAAATATATTTTTGTATTAAAGATATTTTATTATGACTTTCAAATTTTCATAGAGGCTTCTAAAATCACTCTCCAATTTGAGTCATTTTGATGATTTTTTGAATTATTCTATATTTTCTTAAATTTTTAATAATTTTTATTAATTTTAAAATAGAAATTTACATTTTTAACTTTTAGAATTTGATTTTTATTTTTTTAAGGTCCTCTGACCATAGTGAACCTACCATACTCAATTTAGTATTTTATTAGCTTTTATTTTATTTTTTTATAATTTCTTTAATTAAATAATGCTAATAATCCTATAAAATTAGGTCTTTCGATGGTAGGGGTGCTCACTAACTTTGGAAATATCAGAGGGCTCTCCTAAGATCAATAAGAATAAAACCTTAAAATTTCATTTAAGTTGGATAATTATTTAGCTAATTATGATTTAATTACTCTTTTGAGTATTCAATTAATTTAAAATAAAAAACTTAATAAATATTTTAAATTTTAGTTCAATAAATTTACCTTTTTGCACTGAGTACAGGGGTATTTTTCTTTTATTTTTGTGATTTTTCAACACTAAGATATGGTTTTTTAAATTTTTGAATTAAATTAATAGAAAATACCCCTATTTATCTACTTAACCGAGTCGGCACCGACACAACTTCAATGGCTTCAAAGTCCTACTCATCATCGCGTGATTCACAACGCTTTACACATCAGCCATTGACTCAGCATGCTGTTCGCATTCCATCCCCTCGTCTGACTCCATCTCTGCAGTTCGTCCGATACACGCGCGTTGAGGTGGATACTCCTTATTTGTTCATGGGGTGGTGGTGGCTTTATAGGCACGACCATGATGGCTAAGTGGGCAAGTTGAGGTGGAAAGCAGTGCTTAGGTGGAGGGAAGAGGAAGGAAATAATCCAATGAGAGCGAGCCATATTGGATGGGTGGAATTTGGAGTTTTGGCCATGGGTAGCCTCTCGGGTTTGTTGTTTTCCAACGACTAGGGTGGATGAACAGGCCAATGGTGGTGGTTAGGTGGCTCAGGGAGGTCAAGTATTGGAGAATGTGAATTCAATTGGGTCATTCCAAGTAATTATAGGTGGATCAAAGTGAAATAGGGTTTCTGCTACTTTTGGGTTTGACTTGGGTTTAGCACTTGAAAATGACTAGTGTGGTCTTTTGGTCTTTGGGTTTTGTCCAAGAAATCACATCTAAGGGGTTAGGGTTTGAATTTAGGTTTAGCATGAAGCATGGGAGGGTGAAGCAAACTTTAGGGGACTTGAAAGCATGTCCTCCTTTTGCCACTTAGGGTAAGTGATGCACTAAAATTATATGCTATTTATGGGTACATTTTATGCTTATTTTGGTAATATTACACTTTAAAGAAGGGTATTTTCATATTTTTGTTGCAAATATATCAATTTTAGGCATTTGGAGCAATAAGTAGCAAAAATGAGGAAATTTAAAGTCAAAATGGAAAATTTTGTGATCCTGGCTTCATAGTAGCCATTTTTCTGAGAATTGGCGCCAGGAGTGCCAGAAACTAGCGTCAGAGGTGCCATTTTACAAAGAAGCAGTGCCAGAGGCGCCTGAATGGCGCATGAAGTGCCAAAATTTAGAAACGATGCAGACTTCATTAAGCGGCACCAGAAGCACCATAATACAGAGAACAACACAAACTTCATTAAAGTGGTGCCAGAAGTGCCAGAGACGATTTAAAATAGATTAAGTCAATTTTAGGCTATTTTTGACCGAATTTTAAAGGCTCTAAATTTTTAAAACGTCCCATGGAGTGGTTCAATGCATCTAGACACTTTGAAAGACTCTCTAATGATGAGACATGTCTCTTAGATGAAGGGACTTATCTCTTGGTGCAAAAAGGTGTGACTTTTGGGGGGGGAATTAGAGGGAATTTTGAATTCCCTTTGGGCCCTAATTAAAAGAGGAGAGTCTAGAGAAGAGGAAGAGGGGAGCATGAGATAGAGAGAGAGTTTAGCGTGAGATAGAAGGGAAGGATTTTCTTCTAAGGTTGTAAGAGGAGAGGGATGGTGAGAGATTTCTTCTTCATTACACTTATAAGGGAGAATTGTGTGTGATTGTAAATAAAGAATTGATTGTGATTACAAAGAGAGAAAGTACTTAAAGGAAACTTCTAAGGATCTACTTGGGGAGGAGTGAGGGATAAGTTGTGTTCTTTTCTTTATTTGTGTTGTAAACTTATTTTTTTATATGAAATCTGTGTTTCATCGTATCCTTCTCATGAGTTCTGAGTAGTCTTCTTTATCTTTCTCCCTACAATGAGATATGATTTTGTGAAGAATTTGTTTTTTTATAAGCTTTTAAATGTCAATAAATTAAGATGATTCGAACTTTGATCTTTATTTACTTTTCAATCTGGCCAATTGAAAGATTAAAATTTATTGAGAAACATATGATCCGAAAGGGTTATGCTTTCTTCAACAAGGTAAGAGTCACATTCAATTTCATGGGTGAGAATTTAATCCATAGGTTTGCGTAAAAATAAATAGGGAAATATACTTTGATTGTCACAGAATTGGAGATTTTAAATTGACAAATTAAAATCCCCAGTTTGGTCCAGCTGCTTAGAAACTAAAGTAAGATTGTTAGACCTCAGGCGAGGGAGAAGTGAGAGCCAGTATCCTCTCAACCTAACCATGGATTTAGGGACCAAACTTTGGATTAATCAATATTCATTATGCACTCTAAGACGACAAAGAATACGATTACTCCTATTTAACACATTGCAATTTCATATGTGTTTAAATGATTTTAATTTCTTCACATTCAATAAACTCATTGTAAGGGGAAGGATGCTTTCTTAAATTTGAACTCTTCATTTCAAAACTTTGTTTAGTCTTAATAAGTTTACTTTTGAAGTTTAGCAATTAATTTAGTTAAATTAGCTCTTTCAACTGCATTTCATTTAGCACACATTAAATTTACTTTAGATTTGATTTACGTATTTAAGTTTTATAGTTTAAATAATGTGTTTGACATTAAAACTATAAGAATTTCCAACTCATTGTAGGATCGATACTTAAGACTCTATTAGAGCCCTTTATTACTATAACGACGTCTATACTGGTGTTATTATTGCGAGTTTGGCAGCTTAGAGATTTTAAAAGATCAAATTATTTTACTGAATTTATTTTTATTGGGATTGAACTGCATATTATTATTAGTGCTAGCTAACTACCACATTAAGTGTTTGGCGCCGTTGCCGGGGAGTAACAGTAAATTACTTTATAATTGAGAACATTTTAGTTGAACTAAAAAACTATTTGTAGTTTAATTAAATATTTTTCTATTTTATTTTGTTTGCTTATTTTTATTAATTATTGTGTTTCTTTATGTGTAGTTTAAGATTAGTAGGTTTAATACCTTATGATTCAGAATTAGAAAGAACACTCAGAAAAATTAGAAAACAACAAAAAGAAGGAGATAATTTGAACATAATGGCTAGCAACTTAACTAATTCTAGAAATGAAAATGAACATCATCAGAGACTATTAAGAGATCATATTAATCCTACAACAGATGAAATTCAATTAAGTATACAAAACTCTGTCATAGCTGCCAATTTATTTGAGCTTAAACCTGCTATTATCCAAATGATACAAATTAATCAGTTTGGGGGAACACGGTCTAAAAATCCTAACTTACACATACCTAGTTCGCTAAAATTTTGTGTTATATTTAAATATGATAGAGTGTCGAATGATGCCTTCAAACTTAGACTTTATCTTTTTTATTAAGGGATAAAGCTAAGATGTCATTAAACTCGTTAGCACGTGGATCTATCAGAACTTGGGGAGACTTATCACAAAAATTTTTATCTAAATATTTCCCACCATCAAAACCTGCTAATCTTAGAAATGATATTACATATTTTTGTTGGTTTGAAAAGGAATCAATTTACAAAGCTTGGGAAAGATTTAAAGATCTGCTTAGGAAGTGTCCACACCATGCGTTGCCAGATTAGTTAATAATTCAAACTTTTTATATTAGACTGGTTGGATCTCTTAGTTCAATAATTGTGCTGCTGCTGGTAGATCATTAATGTCAAAACCATTTGATGAAGCATATTATTTAAATGAAGAGATGGCTAGTAATAATTTTCAATGGCCTTTTGAAAGAGTAAACCCAAAAAGAGTAGCTAGTATTCATGATTTTGATTAAATATTCAAATTGCTACAATATCAAAGAAGATAGAAGAATATGGAATAAATTATTCTCAGACACCTCCTAATCTTAAGGAAAATTCACAGGAACATATGATAGAATCTCAATCTTTATATGTGACTTTAAATGCAATAAACAACCAATCTAATAATCCTTATTCCAATTATTATAATCCTGGTTGGAAGAAATCACCCAAATTTCAGTTTAAGTAACAATAACTCTAATGTTGTAAGTCCGCAATGAGGAAACAATGCTGCCAACCCATTGAGAAACTTTAACAATTAAGAGAATTCTAACTATAAACCTTATTACCTTCTAGGTTTCAATAACAATTTGCAGAGTAAGGAGAAGAAATTGTCAATGGAAGTGTTAATATTGCAAATGAGAAGTTAATTACAAAGTCAATGAGCTGCTATTATAAATATGGAAAATTAATTGGGATTATTGCTACTGCACTTAACAATAGATCTTCAGGAACATTGCCTAGTAATGTTGAAGTAAATCTTAAAGATCAGAACAAAGAGCAATTAATGCTATTCAATTAAGAAGTGGAAAAGAATTGGAAACAAAAGTTCAAAAAGAAGTTGAAGTTTAAGTAAAGAAGTCTCATGAAGATTTTCATTTTGAGTCACAACGTCCTATCAAACTAATGAAAATTACTCTAGAAAGACCACCACCTCCATTTCCTCAAAGATTGAGACAGAAAAATAAAGATAATCAATATACAATTTTTTTTGCAATATTGAAGAAATTGATAATAAACATTCCATTTGATGAAGCCCTTGAAAAAATGCAAAGCTATGTGAGGTTCATAAAAAATATACTTAATAAAAAATGGAAGTTTACAGATAATAAGACTGTTGCACTAGTGATGAGTACAGCTCTATAATTCAGAAAGGGCTTCCTGAAAAACTTAATGATCCCGTTAGTTTTACTATTCCTTGTGTTATTGGCAAAATATTTTTTGGAAAAGCTTTATATGATTTGGGAGCTAGTATTAATTTGCTGCTTCTATCAATTTTCAAAAGGTTGGGTATAGGAGAAATTTCACCTACTACTATAACTCTTCAGTTAGCTGATCGTTCGATTACTTATCCTAAAGGAGTTATAGAAGATGTTTTCATAAAGATTGATAAATTTATCTTTTCTGTGGATTTTATTGTGCTAGATATGGAGGAAGATAAATAAATTTCTATCATTTTAGGAAGACAATTTTTTGCCACTGAAAGAGCTTTTATAGATGTGCAGAAAGGAGAATTAACGATGCCAGTTAGCGATCAAGAAGTCACATTTAATATTGTAAAGTCAATGAGATATCCAATAAAAGGAAGAGAAGATGAATGCTTCAGAATGAAAATTAACAACTATTTACGTAATGAATATTTCATGAATACATTTGAAAAGAAAACTGAAAAAGAACATTTGGAGTATGAGGGCGAGGATATAATTCAAGATGAATCTATGGACGTGAGTAATGAAGAATTAGATTATGTTCAGGGACAATTTGAATTATTAGATCCTACGGATGATAGTAAAAAATTAATTTCATTGATTGAGAAATCTCCTAAACTAGAAATGAAAACACTTCCTTCACATTTAAAATATGTCATTTTAGGAGATTTATATACATTATGTGTTATTGCATCCTCAAAGTTAACTGAAGCACAAAAACAAAAGTTGTTGGAAACTTTAAGAAGATATAAGAAAGCCTTTGAATGTACATTATCTGATATTAAAGGAATCAATCCTTCATATTGTATGCATAAAATTTTATTAGAAGATAATCATGAACCAAAAGCTAATCCTCTAAGTAGATTAAACCCAATGATGAAAGAAGTTGTTGAAAAAGTGATTTCAAAATGGTTAGACGAGAATAATATATCCTACTTTAGATAGTTCTTGGGTGAGTCTAATTCACTGTGTTCCAAAGAAAGGAGGTGTGGCTGTTGTGACTAATGAGAATAATGAAATAATACCAATAAGAAGTCATTGGAAGACAAATATGCATAAATTATAGAAAATTAAATTCGTCCACAAGGAAAGATCACTTTCCTTTACCCTTTTTGAACAAGATATTAAATAAACTAGCAGGGCCTAATATTTTTGTTTTTTAGATGGATATACCATATATCATCAAATACCAATTACTTTAGAGGATGAAGAGAAGACAACATTTACTAGTCCTTCTGATACTTTTGTTTTTTGATGAATGCCCTTTGGATTATGTACGCACGTGCAACATTTCAAAGATGTATGATATCGATTTTCAGTGATTTAATTAAAAAAGGGATAGAAGCCTTTATGGATGGCTTTTCTGTGTTTAGAACTTCATTTGAAATATGTCTAAATCATTTAAAAAAAGTTCTAGAATGTTGTTAAAAGACAAATCTAGTATTAAACTAGGAAAAATGTCAATTCATGGTTGTAGGAGGAATTGTGCTTGTGCATACAATTTCAGAAAATGACATAAAAGTAGATCTGACAAAAATTCAAGTAATATCTAACCTACTGATCTCGACTCAATGGCCTATGCCCAGTATAACAATAGTTTTAATGGTATTTTTCACTTATATTTCCTTATTTTGAAACAAAACCAAAAACTTGATTCTAAAGAAAAATAAGAATTTAACTTTTTAATTTATATATATATTTATATTGGGATACTATGCAAGTATACGTATCGTTATCAAGTAATATAGGACTTTTTGATTGAGACCAGAATATCGAACCCACAGGGAAGATTATGTAAAATGCACTTTTTAGAAATTTTTTTTAATTTTAAAAAGATAATTACTTAAACTAAAAAACAATTTTTCAGGAATTTAAAATTTAAATATTTTTGGTATTTTTGCTATTTTATCAAAGCAGTAAAAATATAACTAAAGTTTTTGTAGAAGAAAAGTACTTAATATGAAAATATCATTCTTCTTATCATGAATCAGTAATAAGTATAAGAATTCTATTGTGGAAGTATACAAATTGTGTTGTGCCAAATATGAGCAATAATAATCTTTAACCTTACTAGAGATGCTATAAAGAACATTGACTAATTTAAAGTTTGAATAGTTCTGAAGACAGGCTAGGGAGGGAAGATACTAGCTCTCACTCTAGAGTTCCCTCGATTCCCTCCACCTGGGGGCTAACATTCTCGTATCAGAACCTAAAACAATAAACCAAAATGGGGGCTTTAACCTATCACTTTAAAGTCCTCTAACTCTAAACCCATCAAGTAATATTTCCTTATTTATTTGCAGTCAATCATATGAACTACATTCTCATTCATACAACCTCATGTGATTCTTTTCAATTGTTGACTGAGACAATACCAGCCTGATTCTTACATGTTCTCACAACAAATTTTAACATTTGGATTGACCAAATCAAGAAGTAAATGAAGTGCATGGATTTAAATCATCACAACTTCTTCCAACATTAAAAATCAATACTCTCCTTAACTTCCATCCAAAACTTAATTACTTATTATTTTAAGGTGAAAAATAAAGAAAACTACTCAGAATCCATGGAGAAAATAAAACCACGCTTTATTTAAAAGAAGAAGTCATTGTCAAACCAACAACAAGTTTCGATTAAAACCACAAGTAGTCTAAAAAAAAAAGATAAAACTTATCTCAAGTCCTCCACCAAACTCTTGAAGTTCCTTTAAATCTCGTCTCTTTTACAATAACTCAAAACAAAATAATAAAAAGTATAAAGTAAATAAAAAGTTGTTCCTGAAAATCTCTCCGAACTAACTCCCCAGAGAAGAACTTTCAAAACTTGCCAATATTTTCAGGACTCTTTTCTAAGTCCTCTCTTCTTTTTCTTATAGTTTTCCAAGAGTTCCCTTTTTCTCTTCAAAATGTGTCTTGATTTGATGTATTTGCCCAAGAGACGTATCCTTTCATGATAATTTTCGTCAATGGTGGTTACAACCACCTATTAAGCCAATGAGTGCCTCAAAAACCTCTTCGAAATTCATGAAAACCAATTTTACTCGTCTAATAACTGCCACTGGCGATTAAGCATGGGGTCTTGGTGCTTAGGCACGACCTTCTCTGTTTAACTGATGCTTAAGCGCTGGATCTGACTCTTAGGCGCCAAAACTCTTTTGCATAATTTTTCACATTTTTGCTCCAAATTTGATTCTTTTTCACTCCCTTAAGCATTTTTTCCATTTTTACTTGTATCTGAAAGAAAAACATAAAAATACCTTCCATTAAAGCTCAATATCTCAAAAATAGGTATAAAAATATGTCTAAAAATACTATATATTTTAGGTGTATCAAAATCCCCCAAACTTAAAAGGTTACTTGTCCTCAAGTGACACTTCAATCTTTAAAAACCAAATATGTATGATATGTATATGAGTTTCTTTAGGAGTTACTAAAATTTAAATTTATAAATATAGTGGTCCAATTTAGAAAAAAATAATTAGTAAATGAGACCAACTTAAAGTTTGAAAATTTTTAATGTTAAGAACTATGAAAATATGAGTTTCTATCTAATTCAGAAATATTGTAAGTTTTCTAAATTTAGATTTTAGTTTTTTTATTTTCTCTACTTAAAAATTTTTATTAAAAATAATTTTGCTTACTATATTATATTTATAAGCTTTAAATTTTATCAAGTCTTATACTTTAAACAGATCAAATGTAGAACCAATTTTTGATTAGATAGTAATCCTCAAGCTTCTCCTCCCTTACATTTCTTTTCTTTTTCTTTTTCTTTTTCTTTTTCTTTTTCAGGCAAGGATTACTATATCTGGATAGGGCTTTAATGATTTTGAATTCTACTTCTCCTTTTCTAAAGTAAAGTCTTGATATAATACTTTTACTTATAGATATAATCATAGTTTTGAAAATCATTTTAATAAAAGAAATTTAAGTATTAAAAATAAAAGTCTAAATTATCTAAATTTTTCAAAAATACAATTTTTCTTACTAAAGATAGTCACTTATATTAATCATTTTCTATACTAAAAATTTTTAACTTAAGGTTTTTCTTAATTACTTAAAATTTTAACTAAATTTTCTTACTCATTTCAATAATCAAATTTTACCTCCCTAATATAACTTCATATACATAATCAATTTTTCTTTTAAAATCAAATTCACTTGTAGTACATTTGAGGACGAATAAAATTCCATTTTTGAAAATGTTTTTCATCCCCTCCCAAACTTAGATTTTTAACAGATTAAACAGTTTAGCATTAGATATATATAAGTAGGAATGAAAATTTAAAAATAACATGCTAACAGGAATTTTAACATCCTAATTATACAAGTATAAAACTAAAGACATGAGTAAAATTAATTTTTGATCAAATTTTCTATATTTTCATTTTAGTTTAACATGTAGAGATTCCATAGACTTATAAACAGTGAGTATAAAAGAAAACAACACACTAACATGTTAAAAGAAAAATACAGGGCATCAATTTTTGAATTTCAAGTTTAAGATCTAAGCTAGCAAGATTTTTTACTTTATAACAGATATGAAATTAAGTTAAGTTCTAAACTAACTAAATCACAATACTAAACACAAAACAACAGTTACTACCCTAAAATTTAAAAATAAAATATTAACTACCACAAAAGACATAAAAATAAAACATAAACGTCCAAAACACAACATAGTCCAAAACAACACATAGATTCAAATGTAGCAAGCTCAGACCACATAGTTCACATCATATTACAATCATAAAATGAATCTCTCAACTCTACTCTTCATCCTCAGAATCACCGCTGTACCATTTTTCTGCAGGCTCATAATCAGGATATCGAGGATATAAAGGAAATTGCACTCCTGGTTCACCTCTAATCAGGCTTTCCAAAAATGAATAAATTTTGTACCTTATCAGCGGTAAAATTGATATTTTCCATCATCTTCTGCAATAACTCATCCTGAGTCTTGGTATCACCTCTAGATGTAGAAGCACGAGAAGTAGATGGTCGGGATGAAGATGCAGCATAGGTAGATGCAACAGACGTCTCTAATCCATAACTCCTGAAAAATCCTCCTCTCCAGCCAAAAATCAAATGCTCATAATAAGTCTTCACATTCACCTTCGTAATGGGATTTAGAGGTAACAAAACTTCCTCCCAACTATCATACTTAACTTCAGCTTGTTCACATAAAGAAAATATCAAGGAAGCAAATCCCATACATACAGTAGTAGGAGCTGTAGCAAAACAGATGATAGTGTGATAGATCAAAGCCCCTATGTTGATGGGCTTTCCCTCCTGAATATAATTATTCAATGTTGCTCTCTCTCTGGTCACTTCACTAAGATGATTGGTTGGAAGCAGTCGAGTAGAAATGAAATGGTGTCAGGCCTTCGAAGGTGCACATAACTTTGAAGTTGGGAAATTTACTCTCCTCTCATTAATAATCTTCCAAAGTCCTCTCCCAATAGTCAAGTATGAAATAATCTTGTCTAACTCCGCTTCCATAGGACTATAATTTGCCTAAAAACACAAAGTCTCCGATGGTAAATGGTAAAACAAGTTGATTACCTCTGGAGTAAAAGCTACCAACTTCCCTCTAACCATAACTCGACCTCAGACTCTAAGAGATTTGCATAAAACTCCCTTACAACAGAAATCACTGCGACAACAGAGAAACAACAAAACTGTTCCCACTGCCGATAGACTATCAAGTCTACTACTTCTCCACCTGGACTCTTGAAACAATGCTCCTGAATCAATTTTCATGATTGTAGAGCATCACTATATCGATCCTGAGCTTTTGTACTGACAAATTTGCTCGAATCAAATGGGCTCTTTCCTCTACTCCATTTCATTCTTGATGTCATTCTACAAATTTGATAAATTTCAAAAATAACTTTAAAAATCAAGTTTGAATCACTAAACTAAACTTCCCTAAGCACTAACTAAACTTTCCAAGAAATTTCCATAGAATTTTCTTCACTTTTCACCATGAATAGTAAAATTTTGAAATCTTCCAAATGTGCTTAAAATATATGGTGAAAATAAAAAATTTTTGCATAGAAATAAAGCTCTTACCTTAAGGAACTGGGATCTAGTAAATCTCACTCGATTCCACTGAGAAATCTTCAAATTCCACTTGCCCTAGCCCTCAAAATCGCAAACTTGAGTTAGGGAAGACGATAAGAGGAGTTAAAAATGGGTTTTTTGGACTTAAAATTCACTTTTAACTGTTCGCGAACCAATTTTCGTGAACCGACGCTTAAGCGCGGGTAAGTGGTGCTTAGACGCCTGCCTCTCAGGTTGGCTCGTGCTTAAGCGCAATATGTGACGCTTAGGTGCCAGTGCAAAATTTTTGAAATTTTTAATTATAAGTAAAATGCACCGTTGGCCTAAGTAAACCACCCCTAAAAGGTTTCATAACACTTAAATGACTATTTTTACTTCCTATAACTCCCTTCTCTCTCAAAATTCTCCATAATAATTAATTCAATTTGAGGCTAAAAATAACACAAATTTTCACAAAAATAAACTTATATTTATTCACAAATAAGTACAAACACATTTCACACTTTGTTCTCTCTCCAAATAGTCTTAGATGAGAAAATTTTCCTAAGTACAAAACACTTAACACACATCTACAATTAAACACATAAGTGACACAAACACTAAACACAAGACGTAAACTCTTAACTTAAGAACATGACTCCAAACACATAATTTCTAACACTTAACATAATGCCACTCTTCATTAGAAGGAACAAATTCTTGTCTTTCAGTAGTCTCACCAGGAATATAGAGTTCATAAAACGGACGGTGGTGACGAGCTCTAATACGATCATCTTCGATCCACTTCTTCTTAAGGAACATCACCTTATCCGCTTCCTCTACATAACTAGTATGGTTGAATTGCATCTTAAGTTGGCACCCAATATGTTCTAGATGAACATGCAATTCAAACACGTTAGTCTCTAATACATATATAGTATTTTCCATCTTGTTGATCTTCTCCGATATTCCTTCAATACTAACGACTAAGAAACCCTTATACATCTCTTGTGCACTTTGACTAATGAACGTCTTCTTCCTCCTTCTTCAAATCCCTCTCCCATGAAGAAATTTTCTCTAAATCTCTCTCTTTTTTAGACTTTTAGGGCTAAAAATAATCCAGGGTGAAATTCCCACTTCTATTTATAGGCATAATTTCCCCTCATAACTTCTAGACACGACTAGAAACTGCCAAGACACGTTTATTCCAACTAAATTGCAGTTACACATTCTAGAACTTGAAATTTTCACATGTGATTAAACTGCCACGCTTAAGCGCCGGATCTGACACTTAAACACCAGTGCACATTTTTGCATCGGTCAACTTAAAGTCCAAATTCTTATTCTAACATGTGTAAGTCACTAAATAAAGTCTAAATATCATTACTAGCACATAATATAAAGATATCTTTCTTCTTATCATGAATCAGTAATAAGTATAAGAATTTTATTGTGAAAGTATGCAAATTGTGTTGTGCCAAATAGGAGCAATAATATTCTTTACTTTTACTAGAGATGCTAAAAAGAACATTGGCTAATTTAAAGTTTGAATAGTTCTGAAAATCAACTAGGCAGAGAAGATACTAGCTCTCACTCTTGAGTTCCCTCGATTCCCTCCATCTGGGGGCTAACATTCTCGTATCAGAACCTAAAATAATAAACCAAGTTAGGGGCTTGAACCTGTCACTTTAAAGTCCTCTAACTCTATACCCATCAATTAATATTTCCCTATTTATTTGCACTTAATCATATGAACTACATTCTCATTTATACAACTTCATGTGACTCTTTCCAATTGTTGACTGAGGCAATACCATACCGGTTCTTACATGTTCTCACATCAAATTTTAACATCTGGATTGGCCAAATTAAGAAGTAAATGAAGTGCATATATTTAAATAATCACAATTTCTTCCAACATTAAAAATCAATACTCTCCACAACTTCCATCCAAAACTTAATTACTTATCATTTTAAGAAGAAAGAAAAAGAAAACTACTCATAATCCATGGAGAAAGCAAAATCACACTTTAGTTTAAAAGAAGAAATCATTGTCAAACCAACAATAAGTTTCGATTAAAACCAAAAGTAGTCTAAAACAAAAAGATAAAAACTTATCTCAAGTCCTCCACCAAACTCTTGAAGTTCCTTTGAATCTCTTCTCTTTTACAATCACTCAAAACAAAATAACAAAAAGGATAAAGTAAATAAAAAGTTGTTCTTGAAAATCTCTCCGAACTAACTCCCTAGAGAAAAACTTTCAAAACTTGCCAATATTTTCAGGACTCTTTTCTAAGTCCTCTCTTCTTTCTTTTATAGCTTTCGAAGAGGTGCCTTGGGATCTTTTCAAAATGTGTCTTAGTTTGATGTATATGCCCAAGAGATGCAAACTTTCATTATAATTTTCATCCATGGTGGTTACAATCACCTATTAAGCCAATGGGTGCCTAAAAAATCTCTTTGAAAATTGTGAAAACCGATTTTACTCGTAGAGTAACTGCCACTGGCTCTTAAGCGCGGGGTCTTGGCAATTAGGCGTGACCTTCTCCGTTTAATCGACGCTTAAGCGCTGGATCTGACGCTTAGGCACCAAAACTCTTTTGTACAATTTTTCACCTTTTTGCTCCAAATTTGATCATTTTTCACTCCCTTAAGCATTTTTTCTATTTTTACTTGTATCTGCAAGAAAAAAACACAAAAATACCTTTCATTAAAGCACAATATCTGAACAATAGGTATAAAAATGTGTCTAAAAACACTATATATTTTAGGTGTATCACCTACCTCCACCTACTAGTGTAAGAGGAGTTAGGAGCTTTTTAGGACATTCTGCTTTTTACAGGCATTATATCAAAGATTTTTCAAAAATTACAAAACCTTTATGCCAACTTTTGGAAAAAAGTACAAAATTTGATTTTAATCAAAAGTGCCTTAATGCCTTTGAAACATTGAAGAAAAAGTTGGTCACTGTTCCTATAATTGCTTCATCTGATTGGGAGAAACTGTTCGAATTAATGTGTGATGCAAGTGATTATGTGATTGGAGCTGTCTTAGGGTAGAAATATGACAAAATTCTTAATGTTATATACTACGCTAGTACAACTCTCAATGATGCTCAAATTAATTATACCACTACTAAAAGTGAGTTATTAACGATTGTTTATGCTTTTGATAAATTTAGGTCATATCTAATTAGAGCTAAATGTGTTGTGCATACTGACCACTTGGCTATAAAGTATCTGATGCAAAAGAGTGATGCAAAACCAAGATTAATTAGATGAGTACTTCTGATGCAAGAATTTAATTTTGTGATAATCGATAGGAAAGGAACTGATAATCAAATTGCTGATCATTTATCTAGATTGGAACAAGAAAAAACATTTGATCTTAAAAAAAGAAATTAATGGAACATTTCCTGATGAACAACTTTATGTTGTTAAATGATGGGAAATATCGTGGTATGTTGATATTGAAAACTACATTGGTAGTGATATTTTAACATATGGGCTGACAGAACAAAAAGAAAAGAAGTTTATCCATGATGCAATTTTTTATTTTTGGGATGACCCATATTTGTACAAATAATGCAAAGATTTAGTTATGAGGAGATGTGTATCTGATACACGGAAAATACATGCATTTTTAGACCCATATTTTATATCTATTTTTGGTGATATTGCACTTTAATAGAAGGTATTTTGTTGTTTTATTGTAGGTTGTTGATTTTTAGGGCTTAAAGTAAAAAATGATGAAATTTGGAGTCAAAATGACGTTTTTGCGGAAATACTCAGCGCCGGCAGCGCCGACGGCGTATAACAACTGAAAGCTGGAGGATTTTTACTCAGCGACGACGGCGCCAAACTAGAGCCAAAGGTGGTTCAAACCCCTTTTGTAGAAGGTTTGATGTATTCAGATGATTTATGAAGAGTTTTTGGAGGCACCTCTTGGAGAACCAACCTTGGGCTTTATTTATGGCTGAATTTCATCTGAAAAAGGGGCTCCTCTACGTTCATTTTTTGCTCTACAACATTCCACAACGCTATATCTCCATAATCCATCTTCATTCCACCACATATTGGAGTCAATTAGTAATTTTTCTTTCATAGTTTAGAATTTTTGTGGTGAGATTTAGTTTGAATCTTTCTGTAAGAGTGTTGGAGAAGGAGAAAAGTGAAGAGGTTCTTCTTCTTACATTTCTAAGGAAAGGCTACAAAGGATTTGCTTTGAGAAAGAGTCTTAGATAAGCTTGTTTGTTTATTTAGTGTTGCATGAACTTTATTTTATATATGAAATTTGTGTTTTGTCATAACTTTCTCATGAAGTCTGAGTAGTTTCCTCTATCTTCCCCATACTCTGAGATCTGGAGAAATGAAGAGATAATATGAATGGGCCATAATTAAAATATAAAATAAATTGTGAGGATTTTTCAACTCCAAACTTAATTTATTTTTCAATTTGGCCAATTGATTTGTTAAAACATGTTGTAAAACATATGATCCAAGAAATGGAGTATGCGTTCTACAACAGTGTGAGGATCACATTTGATTTCATGAAGGAGAAATTCGTTCATGAAATTAAGTGCAAATAAATAGGGAAATATTCTTTGTTGGGTGTAAAATTGGAGAATCTTTAGGGTGACAGACTAAAATCCCCAATTTGGTCTTAGCATTTAAAAACTAAAGCGAGAGTTAGCCTTCAGGTGAAGGGAAGTGGGAGTTCTAGAGTGGGAGTTGATATCCTCCTAGCGTAGCCACGAATTTAGGGACTAAACCTAAGCTTAACCAATGATATTCTATGCACTACATCAGGGTAGAGAATTAAAATTACTCCTATTTGGCATAATACATATTATAAACATTTATCTCAACTCATTTCATCAGACTTTCATTGTAGTGGGAAGGATGTTTTTTGACATAAGAAACCTTCATTACATAAACATAGTTAGTAGATTAGTAGTTATTGTTAAAAATTTGCATTTCAGTTTTACTAATAGTTAAGTAATTTATTTTGGTTAACATATCAGCATTTGAAATTAGTGAGAGTGATTTTTTTTTATTTTCTGTAAATTTTCTGGTAAAATTTATCATTCCTAATTTATACCTTCCCTATGGGATCGATATTTGGGGCTTAAATAGAAAGACCATTATTACTTGATAATGATACATATACTTGCGTAGAATCTCATTTTTAATTTTCTATAATTATATATATTTTACACAACTTACTTTTCATACAAGGATCAAGTTTTTGGCACTGTAGTGGTGTCAATTTCATAAATTCTTACATATTAAAAATCAAGATCAGCGTTTCTGAATTTGGAGGTCATTTTAGGATTGATAGAACTACTCACAAAATTTTACTTGTTCGCAAGCAGTGCACCTATCCCAAAGAATAGACACCTTACTTGTCCGCGGGCTCGATTAAATGAACTAAGAGAGTTTATGACATTTGTTTGGTCTACAAACCTTTTTTATATGTTGGTCGACAAGCTCACCTATATAATATAAGGATTGGAAATGATTTTTATTACCTGGGTTCTTTAGTTCTCTATAGAGGTAGTCCCATATAGTTAATTACATCTTAAGCAACCAAAATTACATAAGAAAACTCTCGATAATGACCAGAGGTGTTCATCTTCAAGAATACAAAGTTGAGTGTTCAAGGTAGGACATGGAAAATCAAATGGGAGTGGATCAAATAGGAGCTATTATTTTAGAAATCTAAAAGAAAGATAAGTAGATGATGTCACAAATCTCAAGGAGAACCTCAGTGACTTCTCAAACTATCTTATGGTTTGGCTTTGGTTTCAAAGATGATATTACTTAGTGTTTCATCCTACCAGTTTTTTTACTTAGGGCTTACATTTTCATGATATCTGATCATGTAAATAGCCTGGAAGATAGGAGAATTTATGTCATAGCGAATGATGACCTCAGAGTCCCAAAAGATTTAGGGCTTAAATCACACAACATGGCTGTGCAGAGACTTAAAAAAATGTGAGGATTTATGTCGCTCTAGGCGGACTACCTCAAAGTCCAATGAGCTATTGTTATTTAGACTAAGGTTTTGTTGGTGAAGATTTCTTTTTCTCTCTCGAAGATGGTCTTCTATGCATTGTGACCGCGTCGTGTTGTCCACAAAGTCTGCCCCAAACTCCTTGCTGTAGTAATAGCTCCAAGGTTTGCAGCTTGTTTTGTTTTTAATAGATTTTATTATTAAAATGTTTTTAGAGGGGAATTTTTAATTTAAGTTAAGATCCCACGGTTCCGTTGTCCCGTCATCTCAAGTTTCTTTTAAATTTACTTAGTTTATATGAGATGTTAAGCTCATTTAGACTGTATAATTGTCGTAAGCAATCGTATGTTACCTCATCCGAGTGATTCTCGTAAATTCTAAAGGAGTAGAGTGTGTTCAAAGGGGTTTAAAGGTGTGTTAATTTTTATTGAAAGTGTATTTTTGTTTCATAAGTAAAACATGCATAGTAAAGTAAAGTGATAATAAGATAAAGTAAAAAAATAAATAAATAAACTATAAATGCATACTTGACACTCCTGCTGCTGCTGCATGGTTAACATCATAAAACATGATATAGTTGTGGGGAATTTATGTAAATTGTAAGAAAAGAAAGTAGGAAAATCCAGCATAAAAAAGTTTAAAAAATGTGTCGTAAGAAAACATGAACGAGTAAAACCAGCAATCACATATGAAAGACCAGGACTAAGTGTAAGAATTTAGTAAATATGGGGGCTCAGAGCGGGGCTGTGTGCCTTATTTCCAACTTTGATAGAAGTTTCCATCCCGACAACTCAAGAAAGGGCAATCCTTAACCTATATCTAAGTGATTACCTTGTGGACTTTTATAGGTTTTCATCAAATTCATTTAATTTTTCATGCATGTAAAATTTACTTTGGCAAGTAAAAACAATGATGTTGTGAAACAGATTTTTTTATTAAATATATTTTTGTAAAGTAATATAGTACACAGGTTAATTACTTTAATCAAACTAGGACTACCAGCAACCTAAGAGTCTCAGGAGCATGTCCCACCAAAAGTTGGTGAATAGTATCATTGTTCCTATACTCTCTCCTTATTAAGGATTCTTAAGGTAGGAGATACTATTCCAAAATCCCACTTCGCATCCCTCGTTTAGCACACATAAGCAATGTCATCATCGCCCTTGCCACCTAGACCTCAGGCTTACACAATCCCAATGTTCCATATGTGGCGAAAATATCCCCAGTTGCTTATAAGGGTCTAAATACCTTATCCAAGAATTGAACTCTTAAGCATTGGATATATCTATATGATAAGTAGCGTAGGGTATTTCATTGGAATCAATGTATTAACGTGTCCTGAGGCATGTCCTAGTGAATCTCTAAGGTTTTCTATGGATGATTTTCTTCAATAAAATATAATAGGTTTGAGTGTCCTTCAAAGTTTTCAGAAGGCTATAAAAGTGCTCGGGGATTGACCTAGAACATATTTTAGAATCTTCTGAGTCACCTCGAGTTCGTGTAAACTTATCATTTTGTTGAATTGATCACTCTTAGTAAGTTTAGTTGTATTATTTTAACTTTTGCTCATTGAACTTTTAATGTTTTAATTTGTCTATGAGTGGGGTGACAAGACATTCATTTGATGTTTCACTTAGAAATTATGTGGGTGAATACCCATAAGGGCATTTTAAACTATCAGGGATTCTTTACTCTTTCAATTGAAATTGAGCTTCTAGTGTTTGACAAGTGTTTATAATTAATTGTGTTATGTTTTCTAGACCTCATTAAGCGATGTTGGATCAAACCTAGTTCACTACCAAGCTCTTAAGTCTTTTTGGGTGGATTTGTAATTTTGGAAAATGGTTGAATGAGATGAACTAAATCCATGTTAAAAGACTGCATTATCATTTAATCATTGAAACAGGGCTTCTAATTAGTGAGTTATTATCTTCTTAACATAAGCCCTTCACCTTAAGATCATCTAATTTAATTAACTTCCAAAACATAATAATTTGGGAAATTATTTTCTTACCCTTCTATAAAAAATAAAATGAATTGGTTTATATCATTTAAACCCTTATGTTTCCATCATTTCAGAGAACTAATTATGATCAATGTTACCCTTTTACCCTATGGTTTGCCCTAAATTTTGGTTAAGGTTTAAAAAAAAATCCCTTAATTACCACTTTGCCCTTTATGTGTTTCCACTTCATAATTGCTTAGGTTTAACTCAAATGACTTGAAACTTTGTTGTTACCACACTCATCGGTCCATTAGAGTATTAGAAGAGACTTTATAGTAAAAAATATGGATTTTCAAAGATAATAGTCATATCAAATAAAGTTTTTATCCTTAAGAAAATTATTAGAAGTTCATGTAGGTCAGAAGAGCGCTAGGAATAATGCTTGTAAATTTTTAAAATATATTTTAATTTTTACAACTTTTTATTGATTTTGATGAACAAATAAATAGAAAATATATTTCATTTTAGAATTTTTTTATATTTTTCATAAAACTCCCTTATTCCAAGGATCTCAGAGATGTAAATTTTGTATTTTTATGATTTTTATTTTATTTATTGTAATAAATTTTATTCAAAAATTAAGAAAAATACATTTAATTATGTAAAGCACCTTTTTTACACCATTAGAAATTTACAAACACCCTTTCAAGTTATTTTCTGTTGTTAGGGTGGAATTTAGGACAATTTGGAGTATTTTTGTGTTTTTGGCTTTTTTAATTATTTTAAAATTAGAAAATAACATAAAAATGAAGTTTTTATTATAATCTCAATTTTATTTTTTTTAGATCTCTATGGTGACAAAGAACACTGCAAACCAATTTTCATATTTTTCATATTTTTCTTTTATTTATTAATTATTTTAAACCAAAATTGATATTTACTTAGAAAATGTATATTTGCATTACGAATAATTTTTATGACTTCCAAATTTTTACCAACAACACCACCCATTTTTGTAATTATTTGAATTATTTCACATTTTTTTCTAATTTTTAGTAATTTTTATTAATCTTAAATAAAAAAAATGGCTTGAAAATTTTATAAATTTTATTTTTATTTTTCCTAAGATCCTGTGACCACAGTTAACCTACCAAATAAGATTTTACATTTTTTAAAATTTTATTTTGTTTTTTTATAATTTTTTAAATTAAAATAATACCAAATATTACAAAAATTAGGGCTTTTGACCATAGAGATGTCATCTCACTTTGGAAAAATCAGATAAGATCCCAAAGGTCATCAAAAAAAAAAAAATCCTCAAAATTTCATTTGATTTAAATAATTATTTAGTTATTTATGATTTATTTACTTTCTGGAGTATTTAATTTATTTAAAAATAAATAAAAAAAATATTTTTAATTTTTAGTCCACATTTTTCTCCTCTATTCACTGAGCATAGGAGTATTTTTATTTTATTTTTATGTATTTTCTATACTAAGATATGTATTTTTAAAATTTTTATTTTTTTTAATTCCAAAATACCTTATTTATCTACTTATCTGAGTCAGCCGCCAACGCAACTTCGACATCTCCGAAGTCCCACACATAGTCTACTATTTCGTTGCACTTTCCATGTAGCCTGCCTCGTCAGCCCACGATTCACGTTTCTTTTATCCATCCGACGTAAGCTGATCCCTCTATTCATTACACGTGGCAATGGACGACATCCGTTCATCGTCCTTGATCGTCCTAACCCGAGAACCGCCTTTGTGACCTAGTATCTTACTTGATTCTCAACTTAATCACTTGGGGTTTGTTACTACACTTTCATCAAAGTGAGACAAACCTATATTTATGGTCAAATATGTATGAAATACAAGTTCAGTTCACAATCAATGAAACCAAGAAAAGATTTAGAGATTTTGAACTATACCTTTGCCCAAGAGGTGAGACATCGATTGGGTTAATTGAAGACGATTGCCTCGAGTCCATGAAGCTCCTCAAAGTGTTGCCTTGTTTAAGTATGATTTCAGTCGAAGGGCGACTCAAGCTTGGTCTAGAACTGTGTTAGGGTGCTCAAGAGAGGGGTCTTTTGATTAAGGAGATGGTTTTGAAGGATGGAGAATCTTATGAAATGGTTAATTTGAAGGTTTGAGAGGTTTGACCAAAAAGATCCTAGATTTAGGTGGTGAAACTAAGCTTGGAAAGTGGGAATGGGTGGCTCAGGATGGTTGGATTGCACTCAAGAGGTTTGTGAGAAGCTTTGGAAGCAATTGGGCAGAGTTTCTGCTAGGTTTTGGATCATCTTCAAAGTTGGTCGTGGAGGGGAATATTTATAATTCCGGCTAAGGGAAGGCCTCAGGCTCTCATTGGCTGGTCCAAGTAAGCTGAGGTGGAGGTATGAGCAGTGCAATTGACCAATTGGAGTTGCCACATTGGATTGGTAGAATTTTGGGTTTAAGCCATGGTTGACCTTCTCAGTTTTGGGTTTTTAGGCCATTAGAGTGGCTGACTAGACCAAGGTAGTGGCTAGCTGGCTCAGGGAGTTCAGAGGAAGGTTTAAGTGTGATTAGGCTTGTTGTTTGATGACTCATGGCATGGCTAAGAGAGTTAATCATTTTTAGGTGAGGGGTTTCCATGATTCAAGGGACCCTTGGTCCGTGGCACAAAAGTGGGTTTAGGCTAGGATTGAGGTATCCAGATCACAAGCTTAGGATGGGCTAGGGTAATTAGGGTTTAATTAAATCAAAAGGTTAGAAAAAAGCTTGATTTTGGGCTTAAAATGGGGTTTGGGCTTGAACATGGACTTGGGCTCAGATCTAGACCAATTGATGGTTCAATTTGGCCTAGGGGAATGTCATTAAAGATTTGGGAATCAAATTTTATGGAATTAGAATAATTACATGACTCAATTTGGCGGAATTTGTAAGTGGTCATAATTTGGAGAATTTGACTTGGGCTTGGAATTTGGGCCTGAAATTGGGTCTAGTTGAGCTAGGATTTGGTTCTAATTGGGATTGGACATGATGAATTTTTGTGTGGATTTGAAAATGGTGGAGTTTAAAATGAATTTGATGGGAATTGGGGGTAAGTTAGGGAGTTTGTACATTTAGGTGAAATTCAAGGATTTTGATCAATTTTGGTGGAATTGGGTGCAATTGGGGTTGTGACTGATTTTGGGGATGTTTGGAGTGAATTTGGAGGTTTTGGGAATTTTTTGAACATGAGGGGATTTTGGGTGGTGTAAGGGTATTTGGGGAATTTTGGGGAAATTGGGGTACTTTGGGGAATTTGGAGTGGTTCAATATGATTTTTTGGTGAGAATTTGGTGGTTCGATAGAAGCTGGTTTTAAATCTTACAAAAATGGGAGCAAACTGAGAGATGACGAGTGAAATGAGACGTAGATGAGGGATTTGGGTGGGGAGTGAAATATTAAGTTAATAACCCATGGAATATCAATAACTTTATAGCCATTGGTTCATAATATTGAAGCCGACTGCTAAAGACATCGCTTATTAAGAACAAATATCAATTGTTTCCCCAAGAAACATGGCTCCATTAATAACTGATGAACAATGACTGTCAGTTAACATTTAGTCTTGATCTGATACTATAAACCATCGATAACCCAAAAAACTCATCGGAATTTTGCTACTGTAGAAAAGAGATAGAATAGGTTGTAGTTATGCCATCACAAAATATCTAGCTGATTTACCATTGCTATGTTGTCAAAAAATAATTCAATATTTTTGACGCAAAGAAAGCCATTGGTTACTCTATTGATTATAACTACTCTTCTTGTAGAGAAACTGAGAGAAGGCATCAACTTAACATGCACCCCAGCATCACCAGTTCCCTCAAAGCCTCCAAGACTCTTCATCAAAAGACTGAAGTTTTTATCATAGCACACTCCATAAATCCCCTGAGGGACGTTTGTCAAGGGGGGAGCTATCTTTCAGCTTATGGTGATTCACCCTTTGCCCGACAGGATAGTCTCGTCCTAGAGATAGTAGCTTCACATATAGGGTTAGATAGTCGACAACCACACCAAAGAAGTCAGTCAATGCACTCAGATAATTGAGCCAATTTTGGAAGACGGAAGATTAATAGGAGCCAATCAATAGCCCCAAGTAAGCACAATCAGCCAAACGAACCTTGAAGACCCAAGGCCCACCAATGTCAGTTGACCAATCAATATGGTAGCCAAGCTATATGCTCATTTATGTTAATACCCAAATAACTCATTAATACCCTCATTAAAGCAAAGTTAAGAATGTAATCATACACATTGTACCACAATCTATTTCTTCAGTAAAGGATAATCAAACATAATTCCATCATTCTGCTTTTTGTAACTGTGCACTCTCTCCGTTTCTCTCTCTCTGACATGTTCTGCACTCTATTCCTTGGGTGTGACTCCCATACATATTTGAATTTAACATCCTAAAAGGTGTGATGATTGTGATCATGCTAAGAACATAAAGAAGAGCATAATAAAGACAAGAAACACACCATAAAGACACGACATACATGGAGTACACTAAAGAGTTTGTACAATAATAAATATAAGAGTTGAAGGACCAGATGATGGGTTAGATGCTAGAAGCCATCCTAGAAGAAGTAGCCTAAGGCAGGGAGGAGAGAACCTATTAAGGAAGTGTTGGGGCCTAATAGTTGAAGTGCAACACAAGCCTAAAAAGGAGGAAGAGATTTCAAGTACCAAAAAAGTGATGGATCTGCTCTAATTGATAGATAGAAGTTTGTGCGCGTTGTGGTCCCCATCAACCAGAGAATGTGCTATCTTGAATATTTTTTATGTTCAATCCCTAGAGAAGTTCAAAATCCCCTCGCTGGAATGCTACAAGGGTTATACTGATCCGGTCAACCATATTACCTCTTTTGAGCTGACCAATAGTATTAACCATGCACTGAAGTGCAAACTAATCTTTACCATGTCGAGGGAGTTAGACCACAGGTGGTTCAATGGATACCAACTTTAATGACAACCTCCTTTGTTAAATTTAAGAGAATGTTTTTGGTGCAGTTTGTCAACGCCCAAAAGCCACATAAAAGTTTGCAGGCCTTGCATTTGATTAGGTAAGGGCAACATGAGAACACAACTTGTTTAGCACTCACTTCCAGAAGGAGATGTTAGAAGTGTAAAATCTAGAATCAATAGTAACACACTTAGCCCTAGCTCAAGGACTAAAGTAGGAATGCTTTCATTATGTCGTGGATCTCATAAAATAGAAAACACCAGCCAAATTATTGGAGTTGGCTAAAAATCATATCATGGCAGAGTATAACTCCACATTTATGTACACCAAGACAAAATCAACCAACCCTTATCCACAAAATGGGGCCCTTAGAGACGATTGGAAGAGACCAATGGAAGAGTCCCATCCTTCCACTTAACCATGATATGAAGACAAAATGCCACCTCATGACCACAAGGGGCCAACAGGAACAACAACCTAGGAGGTTAGGACTGATATTCTGACCAACGACTAGTCATTTCCATGAGCGACTGTTGAATGACCATGAAGCCCCGACAAACACTCTATTGAGAGTCTCAATTATGGATCTAGTGGAGGCTATTAAAAAAAAAAGCACTTCAAGAAAGTACCACTGATGATAGCCTGATGTCACAGACAAACTTCCCTTAATTCACTCATGCGATTTTAACACTCTTCTTAAGCTCAAATTCAGCCTAGCTCTTGGAATATTTGGACTTGGAAGCACAAAACTAACTAGGAAAGAAGTAAGGAGAAGTTATTGAAGAAATAAACACTTCACTAAGGAATGAGAGATTACACATTTTAGAAACCTTGCATGGTCACAAATGTACGGGAGGGATCACTATTTATAGTCCTCATTCAAGACTTAAAGATTATTCTATATTAAATTAAAATAGGATATGTTATAGTTGGTTCTATATTGTTCCTTACATCTACATGATTCTAGAGCTTTCAAAAATATTCAAGAATTCTCTTGAAGCATGCATATTTCAGCATATTTTTTGAATGATGTGAAACCTTCTACAATTCCTTAGATTATTCTCTTTCTTCATAGTCTTGTTTCTAGAATCTTCTTTTCTATGGCTAAAGGGATGTGGCTAACCCTTTCTTTAAATGGTGGTGCATGACACAGAGATTTTCTCCAGGAAATTAAGAACTATGTGCTTACCATAGGGACCATGACCATAATATGGAGAAATTCATACACCTCAAGAGCCTGCTCAAGGAGTTGATAAGAGCTAGAAAGGTCAAGGAGTGTGGTTCTAAGATCAGCGACCCAAAGTCAAGGGAAGGATCAAATCAAAGGAATTTTGGATGTGCTCGTAAGAGCAAATTCCGTCTACATTGTCGGTTTGGTGCCAACTATTTTTGGAGGTGGCGGAGATTTGTCATAGTGAGCTAGTTAGAAAAGACTCTAATCAAAAAAATTGTGTGCAGCCACTTTTGCTCCCAAGCATAGATCCCATCCACCTATCAATTTCACCAACACAGATTTGCTTCAAAGGTGGAACCTCTACAATGATGACATCATGGTTACAATGATGATGGACAACTACCAAATAGGTAGTATTTTGGTCGACATTGGCAGTTTTGTGAACATCCCATTAAAGTCAGTGTTCGACAAAATGAACCTCAAAATTGACCAGCTGGTGGCACCGATCGACCCACTCTATGTCGTCTTTAGGTAGAAGGATTATCTAGTGGTAAATTCACTGACTCACACTATCTTCAACTGACCCCTGTTGAATGACTACAAAGTCATGGTCTCAAATGACGATGAAGGTTTTAGGCGATGGAGAGATTATCATCATTCGAGGTAAGCTAAAGTAGTTCAGGACCTACTACCTTTAAGTGATGATGAGTGTGGAGCAAAGGCCACTTGACCAACAATACCAACGCGAAAGGTCTCACGACCAACAAGACCACTTTTGAAATTTGTGTAGTCGGCAAAGAGCTCAGTAATCTTTCTTAATAAGTAAAAATTCTGAAGTAGGTTTAAAAGATTTGTTAATCAAGACCCTTCAGAAGCATTAGAATGTATTTGTTTGGTCAACAGTAAAGATGTCAGAGATATCACTCGACATTGCCTGTCACTGATTGAAAGTGAATCCAACTGCCAGACCAATGAAGTATAAAAGCAAGTCTACAGTGATGACTTTGGGCGGACCAATTTGAGAAGAGGTGCAGAAAATAATGGAAGTCAACTACATCTGAGAAATGTAATACGTAATGAATCTTAATATAAATGAAATGTGCACATTTTTTTTGCTTGTTAAATAGTGTTTATTATTATTTTTATGATCGTATGACACTTAGGAAAGGTGTTCTTTTCATGACATGCAGGTTATAGGCTTTGAGATACTTGGATGAGAAAAAGGAGGTAAATTAAGAGGAAAAAGGTGAAAAAATAGTCAGGCGCACCGCACCTGACCACCACAACGGAGCACACCCACGCTCAATAGTAGTGTGACCGCGTCAAGTGGAGATCTGAGATCTTGCAAGAAAAAGTGGGTAGAATAACTACATGTGATGAGGGCATACCTGCGCCATACCCAACACCTCTACACTGAAGGCTTAGCTTCTCTGTGTCCATAACCTATCCAGCTAAGTAGTGCCCTCACACTCAGTACACAATGCACTAGAGCCCACTTCACAATAAGATAATGCACTCGTGCCTCCTATCCAGCAGAGTAGTGCCCTCACACTCAGTACACGATGCACTCGAGCCCGCTTCACAATATGATAATGCACTCGTGCCTCCTATCCAACAGACCCATGTAGGGCACGGGCGCGCTCAATATGCAGATTCAATTATGGAAGGATTTATTACATTTGGTAAATCCCTAGCTATAAATTCATATAATGGAGTGAGATGAGGCATCTTTGAATAGCTAGAGGCTAGGATCGTGAATGTAAATATACTTCTTTAGAATGATGGAATTATTATATTTTAATGGACCTATTAAACAATCATGATTATCATGTTTAAATAATTAAAATGCAATCTACTTATATGTATATAAACATATGCTAAATGATGACTTTTACTTTATTTGATATTCGATGCTATAGTTACCATGTGTTGTGAAATTAAATGATAAAAAAAATTTCTCTAAAAAAGGTAATATAAATTGCACAGTCATAATGATTTGACTAGTACAAATACAAAGGTTGTATCATTTTGGGTCGTGATACATGAGTAAAAAATATTATTGAGTCATGTTTGTTTATTATTTAAAGCATGACAGAACTAGCTTGAAAGCATCTTCAAACCATAATTGAATAAAGACTTAACTTTTTTTTAAGAATGATCAAATACTGATAATTAAACACACATCAAATCATATTTGAAATATCATTGATCAATGATAAGAAAAAAATCTTTGAACAAAGATAGAAACAGCTTTGAATAATTATCAAATATTTTCATATTATTGATAAAACATGTACCAAATAAGGATTGAAAATCCTAGAAGCATTTTCAAATAATAAGTAAATAATTTTTTATAACAATTTTCACACTATGATCAAATCATCTTCAAACATAAATTGAATAAAGATCAAACCACTTTTAAGGAATTTCATTAATGATAATCAAATAATGATCAATGCAACTATGATCAATGATTAAATCTTCTTTAACTTACTTCGAATATGATTCGATCAGGTTTAACCATGATTGAATAATTATCAAAACATCTTGATTCATTTTTTTTAATGATTTATCTGTTTCATCATATTTTGATCATTGTCGAAAGATGGTTCAATGTTGATTCAATTAATATATTATTATCATTCAATTAGTTTTTGAGTAGTTAATATAATATCTATTGACATTTTGAGTTTATGGTTTATCAACCGGCATTAAAATACTAACACCATAATTAATCCTAAATAAGCCAAATGAATAACACTTCTAATTTTCATAGATGATAGAAAAAGAAAGAGTATCACTCTAAAATATCACCACCCCAAAAAAAAAAACATGTTTGAAGTAGAGAATGTACCTGAAGAGGGAAGGGTAATTATTTGTGGAGGTTTTAACTTATTGTTAATGATAGAATATTAAAAAGTAAGGAATTCATGGACCTAAAGCCCTTCCTGAGAGGAATTGGTTCAAACTGCTTTGAATTTAAATCTTAAATCAAAGTTTACTTTAAACATAAATTAAGTTAGGTGTAGACTTAGGCTGATGATGCTAACTAATGAAGATATCGTGGGACTAAAATATATGAATTTATGATGGGAGCATTTTAGGGGTTAATCAATGGGAGGAGTTGTGTGTGAGATAAAAAGATTTTATAATGGGAGCTCACTAAGACTTATCAATGGAATTGACAATGTGTGAGGAAAAGATGATTTTATGATCGGAGCTCTTTGGGGGCTTTATTGATAGGACTAGCGATATTGGGGCTCGCATTGGGAATTGTGGTGCATGAAAAGAAGATGATTTTAAGGTGAGAGCTCATATAACAGATAATAGGTGACGAGAAATGATTTTTTGGATGGAGTTCATTTGGGGCTCATCAATGGGGCTAGTGTTGTGTCAGGAGAAGAATATTTTACAAAGTAAGTTCAGGAGTAAATGACAGAGATGATAGTGAAAGTGAAGAAGAGGCTAAATGTGGATGGCATCTTAGGACTAATGTCAAATGTGTTTGCTATGAACATACAATCCTAATTACTTTTGTTTTTGGTTCTTTTTAAAAAATCGGAGTCGCCAACCTGTCTAATCATAGTCTTGGGATTTTCTTTTCCAAAGGGCCCTCTTACTTGAATTGTAAGAATGATTCGAAGTAAAGGAGGGATCAAAAAAGAAGAAATTAAGGCGGAGACTAGATAGAAAAAATTAGAAATATGCCAAAGACTTATGTAAAGTAAACCTCATGTGATAGGTCAAAAGTATACATCCAAACGGGATTAGATAGAGACACCTTGAACCGAATAGCCACAAGAGAATGCCTATATATTTTACACATGTAACCATAGAAACAAATTTTTGTATTTGTCCTGGGGTCAAGAGCACTTCCAAAGGGACGTATCCGATTTGATTAATTAAATCTTGGAGGATGCTCAAGAATACTCTCGATTAAATAAGTCCTGCTACATTTAAGGGGTGAGTAGTGATAGAGTGTCACAAAGGATGATTATCTCATAGAAGCATCAAGATGTCTTCTAAGCTCTCGCTAAGCCACAAAAAAGAAAGTGGGTCTCTCATGGTCCCAAATGAGTAGCGGCTTATGGGCGATCAGGGCATATGAAATAATTGGGTTGTCTCGTAGGGTTTGCACTATGCTTTCATGACTAACTAGGTCATAAAGATAGATGGTGAATCACCGTTGGGGCCTACAAGATGACATCGACAATGCGACAATGCATCAAAGGAGCAACAGAGCTTAAAGGATGTTAACAAAGGAAGGATAAAGTAATCCTAATTGGGTAGAGATAGTCAGGTTTGGATACCACAGATCCGTCATCCCAAACTATTATGAAACTAAGTCTACCTGGTCGTGAAGGTAGTCAATCCAATACTACCAAAGATCCTTTATCAGCCATCCATGATTGGCGTCATCCAAGAGAACCTCGATAGCCTTAAGATCAAGAGAAGGGAATTCTAAATCCTATGACCATATGTACATAAAAAGTAGAGTCGAGACTTATACCTACCAAAGTAGAGAGGAAGCTGTTGGACTGAAAGAGAAGAAAGGCACAGTTATGAGGCAGGGACACTCTCATGAAAGAATTATTCCCCATCTGGGATGAGGAAGCCTCTAACACCCTAAGTGCATTAGACAACCACAGTAGAAATCTATGCTAAGTCTGACAGGTTGGAGAAGCACAGGGACTTCTTCTCGAAACATGCAAAATGATACAGTTAGCCACAAGTCCTAATGTGGAGGCTTTATTAGTATGACTTGGGTGATAACCATGCAATGCAAACCCATTTTAAATCTGACCTGAAGGTCATGCAGGAAAGTAAGAGAATGTTAGTAATATTTTAATCCTATATTTTTATTACTATTAATCTCTAGTTAGGATTTTGTAAAAAATTATAATTTGAAGTCCTTAGAGAGCATAGATTATATTTTCAAAATTGGTAGACAATAAATAAGCTAAGAAAGCCAAAATAGCAAGCACACTAAGCCATAAAGTAAACAAGCCAATTATAAATAATAAGAGGTCAGGTGCTGCTGGGTCAGCAACAAATCTCAGAAATAGAAAAAAAAGACGGTTAGGCTCTGCATAAACATGTCTGATCCTAATTTTATAAATCATAGAAATTTAGAATTAAGGTACGAGACACGAGCTTGCAACTCCTGGTACCCGTCACGTGGTTCCCCCAATCAGGCATCTCGAAACCCATCCCCATACCTTATCTCTCAGACATACTTGAGCCCAGAGAACTTTAAAAAGTACATAGAAAAAGTAAAAAAAGACTTGATATGCAGAACAATGGGGTAGTATAAAAAGCTATCTACATGCAATGTTGTGAACCATGTCGGTGGAAGGAGATTTATGACCAGATACACCAATAGAAAATCTGTTATTATAAATCATTGCGCTCCTCCAAGTTGGACATGGCTTTCTGTAAAAAATCTGTCGTAACATATTAGTGTGCATGTCTCGCACCCCCGAAAACACACAAAAGACAGCCAATAAAATGATGTCTGGTTAGGGAAACTAAACCAACAGAAAACTATATCTAAAATGTAAAAAGAAATACCTAGCAACCTAGTTCTAGGCTAGCACACCATCTAATATATAATATCTTAGTCACGACATCTAAGTGCATGTACGGTGTAGGTAAAAGACTGTCATATGTTTTGATAGGGTTGTCATCCCCAGCCCCATCAAAAAGATCCAAGAATTCTAAGAGATGCCACTAAATGTAGGTTTTACATGAATAAAAGTTATTTAGATTGTTGACCTCATGTATGGTTTAAACTATATGCAATAATTTCAAAGTAGATTTTAAAAATATGATGCATACATAATAAAAATATAATTTTCTTATATTTTAAAATAGGCCCTTAGGAAGAAAAAACCTAAGTGGTATCTATTAGACCCCTTGGAGTCTTAGCACAACATACACGTGTTAGTCACGGTGTGATAGCTAGTATTGCCCACCAAGACATGCTAGCAGGCAATACTCGCTACCACGTCGTGACCAACAGAGGGTCATTAAGCTAGTGATTTTGGTTTGTCATCAAGAAAATTGGGAATGCAGATGCAGATGCAAAGTGATCCCATGATTTGTGAGTGCTCTAGCAAGGCAGGAGCGATCATGAGATTGTGAATATTTATCATAAGTATATAGTGACATATACTAGTGACAAATACACTGATAGTGCAAATATGCACATGCAGGGCACATTGCACAAAGGATTTTATTCTTGGCCACATAGGGTATAGGACGCCACGAGAAAGAATTACACCTTGCCCCAATAACAATCAAACACACATACAAATTGCATGCACATACAAGGTATGGTGAATCGTGCAAGCAACTAAGCACATGCCACATGTAATAGAATGTGCTCGTGACATGTAGAGTGTCGCACGGGAGATGTGTAGTTTGACTCATATGGCAAGAGGGGTTAGAGGTTGAAGATCATGACCAGTGCTTGGTGAAAGTTGTATGCCCATGTGGAAATACATTGCGCACCAGGTGGTTTTAGAGAATAGGAGGCACAACCCAGGTCAAGTGGCACGATGACAAACATGCGACGCTCCAAAGTGGTCTTGTAGGAGGGTGCGGTGGTGTAAATATCATTAAGGACAATTACACATCGGGTAAGCTTGATGTATAAGTCGTCCCCAAGGAAGATACATGAGAGTCTAAAGTGAGTGTGGGAGAACACAGGTTCAAATGCAAACTTCAAACATGCAACACATGAATACACAAGCTGTCATGTAAGAAAACATGCAAAAGTGTGATAATGCAAATGCATGAAGTATTGCGACCAAACGAGGCACAAATACCATTATGAACATATGAGAACATATGCTCACAGGGGCACAACAGAATGCTGGTGCAAATGTGCTAATGAGCAGGATGTAAAACTTGTAATAATGAAACATTCAACTAAAATCAGTTGATCGATGTGATAGAGCCGATAGAAGTGGTCGATTGAGCCGATCACGCCAGTGACAGCCGATCGGTCGAGTTAACAAGAAAGGTTAGTCAAGAGCATCAAGTCGATCACAACTTATACATCACACCGATAGAAATGGTTAATCAAGCAAATCGGGCCAGTGATGACCGATGGGACAAGTCAACAGAGAGGCTGGCCAAGGAGGATACACGTACCCCAAATAAATGATCATAGCATATGAAGACACGACCAAAACATACTTCGCCTCACCCCGACGTCGTCGCCGTTCTGGAAGCAACAAGGAGCTTCAACAAGGCCTCAGGCTGAGAAGGAGGGCCATGAGGAAGCTTTGGCCACACACAAATCTTGAGGGAATGTCGGTGGAGGCTCTACCTAAGAAAGGAAGCACCATCTAGAATTGGTGAGGTTGTCAGAATCCCATTGTTGCCTTTCTAGTCAGCTATAATCATGGCCACACCGTGAGGGTATCTCATGAAGGCGATGCAGGAGACATATAGGGGAGGTGTAGTGAGGGAAAATGTCAGAGCTAGTTGTGAGCATCGAGGGAAGCCGCTGGTAATGGCCAATGAGAGATCAGGCAGGTTGGAGGCTAGGCTAGGGCCTACACCCCCTTTTTTTCGTGAAAAACCTTGGGGTTTTCATATGAGGAGGTACGACGGTAGGTAAGCTCGACAGCGGGGTGAGGTGGCTGGCGACGAAGTGCCGCAATTGTGGGTTATGTAATAGAGAGGGGCTTCCACGGAGAACATAAGTTATCTAAGTTGTCTCTGCCACGGTTACAAAGCATCCTTATGGCTGCCACAGAGAACCCCTAAGTCATATGGTTCGAGAAGCATCGAAAGTGAATGGCAATGAAGCCAGAAGTTCATAAGACAAGACGTTCTCATGAAAGAACTGATTGAGAAGTCAGATGGTTCGAGAAGCTAAATGAACAGAGAAGTCAAGCAATCTAAGTTGCATTAGTAAAAAACAAGCAAGACAATTCTCACCATGTACAACATCACAATATCGTCGGATATTAAGATATCATGACCAGACACAGATGGGTTAGATAACCGAAGTGGTCTAACCAATACGTCATGTACTCCAATATAGAAGTAAAAATTGACCATATTGGTCAAAAATATCTAAAAGGGTGGAGTAGAATGACCCAAGTGGTCCTACCATAAGGGTGCTTTTGTAACACTAGCAAGATGAATCTTGTTGGGGTTGTTTTGAGGAAATGAAGATATTCAGCTTAGGCATGAATCAATAAGGTAAGCAAAGTATTGTAGTTGATGTGATGTGCCTCCTCCAACAAGGCGATAACAATCGCTCGTATGTCTAGAAAAATGTCAAGAGATGGTTAGACTGGCTGAGTGGTCTACCCAAGAAATGTTTATCCCTTGAGCCAAACCATATCCGTGAAAAGATATTCACCACATGCATTTATGATGAACATGATGAACACCTCTTTCTCATTCTTGCAGGATGAAGAAGACATGCATGTCTACCATACTCGTGACGATTTGGTACTTTGATTTTGGACCATGTATAAAGTGGGTCGTCGAAAGGCATGGTAAGAGAAGTGCAAGTTTTTTTTCATATTGATTATTGGTTGCACCATGTATAGGAGACCATATGAGACTTACTCCTTGCCCAAAATGCAAATCATAAATCAGTTTAAATAAGATGCATGATTTCTCTTACATTTAGTGGTTGTGAACTTCATCGAACAATTCTTAGTAAGTATAGAAATCATTACTAATAGTTCACAAGGAAGGCAAGTCAACTTTAGAGGAAGGACTGCCTCGATCTTGAAGGTCGATGGGTGAAGCAAAAAGCAAGTGGGTGGTAGCCTACAAAGAAGGCAAGTCAACTTTCGGCGGAAGGATTACCTGGATCTAGAAGTCAACATGTAACGAATAAAATGAGTAGGTTGCTACCTACAAAGAGGGCAAACTGACTTCGAAGGAAAGGTCTGTCGGGACCCGGAGGTCAACGCATAAAGCGTAAGAGAAAGTGGGTGGTAACCCACAAAAAAGGCGAGTCAATTTTCAAGAGAAGGGCGGCTTGGAACCAAAGGCAACGTGTGAAATGTGGAGAAAGTGGGTGGAAGCCTATAAAGAAGACAAGTCAAGTCCCAAGGGAAAGACTCCCACAAACTTGAAGGTCAACACATGAAGCATAAATCAAGCGAGTGGGTGAATTTTGTACCGTATTCCTACTAAGCTTCTCAGAGCTTTTCATGTCATTCATATTTTTTTTATTGGCGTGCAATATTTTTTTATTGGCATGCAATATTTTTTTATGAGGCTTATTAGGATCTTTTTAGAATCCTTGGTTAAGTTGTTGTTAAAAATTGTTTGATGAGGCATACCAAATTAATCTAGTGTGAGAAGCTTCTGTGTTGGCATCTTAGATTTATGACCAGATACACCATGCAAAATATAGAATTTGCAAAATCTAGGTCCGAGTGGAATTTTCCTTAATTATTATCTTCCACAACCCATTTCCTTTAATTCCTTTCACCCTTAGCCTAAGTATGCCTCGTTATTCTTATTTGGGTGTTAAGAAAATATTTTTGTTTTGGAGACATCTTTAAATCAATTACTAATCCATCGAGTATCCCAATGTCACTAATTCTCTAAACCTAATAACCAAAAGATTTTATAGGAGAATTTTCAAATCAGAAAGTCTTTTATGTTGAAACTTCTGATATTTCTGTTTTCCTCAAGTTTGTTTTCAGGAATTGGCCAATTTTTAGCTATAAAGCCTTTCACACTTTTTGTTTTCCTGAAAATTATTGTAGAGCTTCTTTTTTTTTAATACTCCTTTAGAGTTATTTTTTTTTAATGTCAATTTTCTTTTCACATCAAAATCCCCTTAAATATAAATTTTTAGAATTTGATGATCTATTACTTGTTAAGCTTTCATTGATTTAATTGATGAAAAAGTAAAAGATTTAAATACTCATTAAAACTATTCACATTTTAATAACACTTATTTAATCATTCTAAGATGTTCTCAGAACTTGGATGAAAGTTTATTAAAGTGAGAGATTCAGTATTAGAGACTTAATTAGATTCCATGAATATTCGCAAATCATAAGAAAACTTTGTTGATGGTGTAATTACACTCACCCTGCATCTCTATCCGATGTCATTGGATGTCGAGATGTTGGATGGGGTATACCTCAACTACATAAGTCAGGTAGTCTAACCAATATTGTCAGATGTCGAGATGCTTCGAAGAGACATGGACCAGTTGGATAAGCAGAGTGCTTTAACCGATTCAACATGAGACTTGATAAGGTGATGAGAATCATCCAAGTTACTCAAAATATCAGCGATTTTGGGTGCATGAGGTAATCCAACCCGCAACGATGCTCTTTCCCAAAGAACTGGTTAGAGAGTCAATGAGGCTCCTATAGAGTAAGGCACCATATTTTAGTCACACAGCTAGAAGCTAAAGATAGTCCGACTAAACTACTTGCTAGATTAACAAAGTGACCTGGCAATAAAATGTTCTCATCAAGAACTAACCAAGAGGCAAGGTAGTTTGATTAAAT
>NEWO01000577.1:368345-388380 GCA_003013225.1 Phalaenopsis aphrodite
TATATATATATATATATATATATATATATATATATATATATATATATATATATATATATATATATGATTTTAATTTCTTCCCAATCCAAAAAGTCATTGTAAACAACGGAATTAGGGACCAAACTCTAGATTAGTCAATGTTCTTTATGCATTTGAAATATGATAAAGAATTGAATTACTTCTATTTGACAAAATATAATTATATATATATATATATATATATATATATATATATATAGTGTCAAATAGAAGTAATTCTATTCATTACCATCTTTCAAATGCATAAAGAACATTAACTAATCTAGAGTTTGGTCCCTAATTCCGTGGATAGGTTGGGAGGATACCAGTTCTCACTCAAGAGCTCCCACTACTCCCTCATCTGAGGGCTAACAATCTCGTTATAGTTTCCAATCAACTCGACCAAATTGGAGATTTTAATCCGTCGCCTTAAAATCTCCAATTCTGCATCCAACAAAATATATTTCTTTATTTATTTGCACTCATCCCCATGGATAACATCCTCACCAATGAAATTGAATGTGACTCACTATTTTTGTAGAAGTCACAGCCCTTTCGGATTATATATTTCTCAACATATTTTAACATTTCAATTGGTTAGATCGAAAAGTAAATGAAGATCAGAATTCAAATCATCACAAATTTTTGACATTTAAAACCGTATAAAACAAAATCAGTTCTTCAGAAAACCATATCTCAAAGTAAATAAAAGGATCAAGAAGATTACTCAAAATTCATAGAAAAGATACGACAAAACACGAATTTCGTATATAAAACCAAGTTCACAAAAAAATAAAAATAAAATACACAACTTACCTCACAATCTTTCCCAAACAAATCATAATCTCTTTAAGCACTTTCCTTCTTTACAAGCACTCTCAATCCCCTCTTAGAAGTGTAATGAATAAGAAATCTCTCACTTTCCCTCTCCTCTTACAACCCTTTAAGAAACTCTCCAAGTCCTTGACTTTCTCTCTCTAACTATCTCTCACTCACACGCCATGACCTTACATGCCACCACCAAAAACCTCTTCTCTCCTTTGCCATAGAGTTCCTTCTCTTATATACAAGACTGTCTCCCTCTAAAAAGAATTCAAAATTCCTTTCAATTTCTATCCAAAAGTCAAACATTTTGAATTCCAAAAGATATGTCTATTGATTCAAGAGAAATCTCTTCATCAAAGATTCTTCTAAAGTGTCGAGATGCATTGAATCGTTTCATGGGGTGTTTGAAGCATGTGGACCCTTCAAAATTCACGCAATGTTTGTGCCAAACCACCTTAATTCATAAAAATTCATCTCTAGCGCCTCAGGCGCTGATTCTGGCGCTTCAGGCGCCATGTTGCTCAAGTCCACGTTGTTTTGGGTTCTGGCATTTCAGGCGCCAAATCTAGCGCTTTAGGCGCCAATCTGGCGAAGCACCAGATTAACAAAATTCACTCTTTTGGCTCCAAATTTTGTCATTTTGGCTACTTTTGTTCCAAATACCTAAAATTGATATACCTGCAACAAAAACATGAAAATACCCTTTTCTAAAGTGCAATATCACAAAAAATAAATATAAAATGTATACTTAAAATAACACATTATTTTGGTGTATCAAAATTCCTCAAACTTAAATGTTAATTATCCTCAAGTGACATTTTTATTACATAAAAATATAACTTAGGATAGAAATTGACTTATAAACTTCTCTACCTTAGTTTTATAAATAAAATAGTAAAATTTAAGAAAAATTTTTAATAACTTAAATCAAAACTATAAGTCTAAGAATATTTAGTAATCAAATCTAAGATTCTGAATCTATATTTATTTCAAGAAGAATTGTAATTCATCATATCAAGAATACTTAGAATATTCATATGAAAAAGAGCTTCCTATAAACTTTACTAGTAAGGGTGCTAATACTCAAATACAAGTTTAAAAAATGTAATAAAACATTTTTCTCAAGTTGATTCAAGTGAAGACAATTTTTTATTAGACATTTTCTCAAACTTCTCCTTACATTTATTTTTATTCAGGTGTTTTCAATCCCTTCTTTTTTTATTTTATTTTACTTTTTTTTTTAAGTGAAGATTACTATATGTAGATTGCCTTTAATAGTTTTGAACTTCACTATCCTCTTATCAAAGTTAAAACTTTTATATTTCTTCACTTTATAAATTCATATTAGTTTTAATGATTTTTCATAAAGTCTCATTCTTTTCTTCTTACACGAAACTCTAGAATTCTTAATACTTCAAAAATACAATTTCTTTACTTTAAATAGAAAAACATATTCTTATCCTTTCATATCAAATATCTTTAATTTTATAATTGACATTTATTATTAAAAAATTTTACCTAAATTTATCATAATATTTACAAACATAAATATAGTCAGTTAAAGTTAAACTCTAACATCCAAGTTCATGTTAAATTAATTTTAAAATATATAATTAATTAAGGACAAATAAAATTTATTTTACTCTTTTTTAAAAGAAATTTTTCTTTCCCCCAAACTTAAGTTTTTAAGTAATCAAAAATGTTTAATACAAAATTTTTTGAAGGTGAAAGAAAACAGTAATTGCATAAAAATAAAAAACTAACCTGTAGAAGATTTCTGAATATGAAACTAGACTAAAGTATACTGCAGGTGCTAACTTAAAAATACAGGTTTTAAAACATTAAATGAAACACAATATATTTCAAAGGATTTGCTAAGAATTAAAAACATTAACAGAAACTAAAAATACTAAAAATGCAAGAAAAATAATACAATTTCAATTACAGTCCACAGTACAACATTAAAATGAAAATTCCTACTACAACAGTTTTAAAGAAAACAAATAACAAACATTTAAATTAACAAACAAACTAAACTCTAAAAATATCGATCTTCATCCTCTTCATCATCTTCATCATCATCATCATCATCATCATTATCTAGCACATAAAGAGTAAATTGCGGCAAGTTGGAAACTTCACATTGTAATCACCCCTTAGATATCTTGTCATAGACTTTTGATATGTTATATCATGTTGAACTCTCCTCTACTCATATTCATCATTATATGATTTCTTGCTTCAAGTGCTCCAATCCTATTTTGCAGATTCACCATATCCATTTGTTGTATCATAAGCTACTCCATAATGTTCTCAAGTGAAGCAGATTTGAAAGTAGATGCCCCTGCAGTAGATGTTGAGGGCCTATCACTTCCTCCACTCCTGGCTTCAACAAATGATTCAAATCCTTGGACTACGTCTCCCAATAGGTTTTTGTGGCTGCAGCTTTTCTTCATTCCTATGAACTCTACTCGTGATTGTTCACACAAAGTGAAAATCAAGGCAGGGTATCCCAAACCACTAGATGTAGCACTCCTGACTATACTCCGAGCATGATATACTATAAGAGCACCAACATCAACTATCTTCATTTGTTGAATATAAAAGTTTAGCACAACTTTTTCTGCCGTTACTTCGCTGAGATGATTCGTTGGAAGCAATTTAGCAGAAATGAAGTAATGACATACCTTTGATTTAAAAGCCATCATGGAAGTGGAGAAATTAATTTTCTTATTGTTCTTAATTTTTCATTCTCCCATTCCATCAGTTAAAAAGGCAATTACTTTATTTATTGATGAGTCAGTCATCACGAATGCAGCATATTCACAATAGAACACATTCCTCAATCCATAAAATGCATTTATCTTTTCTCTGGAAAATTCAACTTGCTTGCCTCTCACGAAGATGTGAGTATCAGAAGTAAATCGCAAGTTGGAATAAAACTCACGAATCATAGAAACAATTGCTACTGCAGTGAAGTAGCAGAATCTCTCCCAATTTTTAGCGATGATCAACTTCTCGATCTCGCCTCCTGGGTTAGCAAATGCTCGTTAATGGATCAATTTTCTTGAGCCCATTTAAGTATTGTAACTATGTTGGGCTTTATAATTGACAAATCTTCTCGCGTCGAAATCTCAAATAGGCTTTCCTCTTTTTACTCGTGGAGTCGTTTGAATTTCTATGGAAATCCAAATAAAATCCAAATAAATTACAAAATTGAAAAACTAACTCCACTAGTAAGATTATTTGGTAAGAAAATTTTCACTATTGGTTTTCTATAAACTTTATTATCAAATTCCCTAATTTTCGGATTTCCCATAATGTAGTATAAACCCATGACGAAAAGAAAAAATTTCAAAGTTAAAGTAAAGCTCTTACCAAGAGAAGATGAAATCTAAGATCTTTGGCCCTTGAAATCTTCTCAATCCGCACAATGTCAAACACTAAGTCGTGGTTTAGAGGTGGGAAACGACTCAAACAGTAAAAATGGGGCTTTACTGGGTGATTTCGTGGTTTTTAACCTAATATGGCATTTTCGGGAATTTAGCGCCTTAGGCGCTAACGCCAAAATTTCCAGATTTCATTTTTCTGTGGAAATCTGCTGCGTACAACTTTACGTCAACCTCTAACTAACTCAAATAAACACTTATACTCATAATAAAACAATTTTTTAACACAAAACATCACAAACAACACGAAACTCACTTTTATATATAAATTCTGCACTATTACAAACTAACAATTTTCAAGGCATCAAAATCAAATTCAGTGTTCAAAGCAAACAAAACATCCTAACACTAAAATCTAAGTATTAAAATACTCAACAAAAAACAAAAATAAAATCTGACAATGAAAGCAAATGCAAGCTAACACAACACCAAAACATAATTAAGCAATACTAAATACGCATTCCATGCATAAAGTAAGTTCAAACATCTTCTTCGCTCTCGTCCTCTTGGATATCTCCCATTAATTGTTAGTGCATGTACAAGTTGTAGAAGGGATCGATAAGGAAATTCAGCCGTTGAATCTTCCTCAATCCAAGCGCGTTTCTTGAACATACGCACCAAACCATCTTCAAAACATTTAGTATGTTCAAAATGTTCTTTCATCCTCCAATCCAGATGATCCAACATTTCAGAAATATTCCCAATTACATGCATAAGTTCTGTACCTCTTTCTCTATCTTCTTGATCCTCTTCAGAAGTGCATTCAAACTGAAGTAAGACTGAATAAGTTATGAATTCTGGGATGATTGATCCATCAGTATATTCATATAATTCTCATCTCCCATTCCTATGCAATTGCAATAAACTTCTGGGTCCATAAACTTCCAAGGAAGAAACACTTTTTCCCAACTTTCATAAGGCACTTGCAATTGACTGCAAAGTCAGAAAATAGTTGATGAATGTCCCAGTCCAGTAGTACATCCATTGACGATCAAACCCAAAACCGATTTCATAATTATTGCACGAACATCAATAGATTTTCCAGTTTGGATACAATAATTTAAAATAGCATTCTCCTTCGTCACTTTACTAATTTTCATAGTAGAGAGTAATTTTGATGCAATAAAGAAATGTCATGCCTTAGATGCAGGATTCAACAATGATGAAGAAAAACTTCCCAATTTGCATCTTCATTAGTAAGAAATCGATAGAGTTCATTCATATTTTCTCTTGTAGGGGTAAAATTTACATGGTGGCAATAGGGACACTTTCAATCTTAAACCTATCGTTTATTCTTGAAGGAGAGAATTGTGCACATATGCCCCGCACGTAAACAATTCCTTGGTTGATTCCATGAAGATATGCATAAAACTCTTTCACCAAAGGGACATGCAAAGCACTTTCAACGTCTCTAAGCAATAATTTCTTCCACTCGAGTATTCGGTGTGTTGAATCCTCGATTCACGAATCCCCTTTCTTTGATTAGACTCTTCTTCACGAGAACTCGATCACACAACTTCTGCGCATCGAAACTAACAAACATTCTCCGATTGAAAATTTCATATCTCGCGGTATATTTAGAGTGGGAAGCCATTGGATTTGCAAAATAGTAACTCTTCCCTCGTTTTCCCTTCTAAAATATGTTTAGGAATTAGTTTTTAGGAGTTATAAAGAAGAGCACCCGCCGAAAACCGCCATTTCAAATGAGTCATTTTCGTCGCCGTGGCACCTCAGGCGTCGATTCTGGTGCTTCAGGCGCCAGTTCCAAAATTTGCACCGGTTCATTTTAAATTGGATTAATTCTCAAATCTTCCATAAACTTGGGTAAATAAATATTATTTTAAATATTTTTTGAATTTTAATTTTCTCCAATACACGGAATCTATAAAAATATGAATAAACAACGATAAATATGGTTGCCTCTCATAAAGCGCTTGGTTTAATGTTGTCATTCAGATATTCCTAGTCTTTACTATGGGTGACCCAACATTAAAATCTCTTTCAAAGATGGTCTTTGAAGGTCAAAATATGGTTTCAGTTTGTGTCCATTAAATTTAAATATCTTTCCTATCTTCAATATTAATAGCTTCATAGGGATAAACTTTTACAATTGTAAATGACCCATTTCACTTATAGCTCAGTTTTTCAGGAAATAATTTCAATCTTATATTGTATGATAAAACTTCATGTTCAGGCTCAAATTTTTTTTTATTATCTTCCGATCATGTCATTATTTCATTTTCTCCTATATATCCTAACATTATCATATCATAATTCCTTCAAACTCATTCAATTATAATAATCTTTTCTCACCAGCATCTTTTAAATTAAAATTAAACTCTTTAATAGCCTAACAGGCTTTATGTTTCAATTCTACTGATAAGTGACAAATCTTCCAGAAAATTAATCTATATGGAGACATTCTTATAGGTGTCTTATAAGCTGTCTTGTAAGCTCATAATGTAGTATTTAATCTAGTAGACTAATTCATTTTATTAGGATTCACAGTTTTTTCCCAAATTCTTTTGATTTCACGATTAAATACTTATGCTAAACCACTAATATGGAGAGTTGCAATCCTATGCATAATATTATGTTTTTCTACCGGCTTAGCAATTCTTGCATTCCTAAAATGAGATCCTTCATCGGTTATGATTATTCTCAGCATTTCATATCTTGTTAAAATATTTTTGATTAAAAATTTTGAAACACTCTGAGCATCACATCGAGGTAAAACGATTGCTTCAATCCATTTTGACGCAAAATACACTACATTCAATATATATACATTTCCAAATGAAAGTATAAATGGTCTCATAAAATTCAATCCCCATGCATCAAAAATTTCAACTTCTAAGTTAAAATTTAGAGGCATTTCATTTTTTTTTTGAAATATTACATACTCTCTGACACCGATTACATGATTTATATATATATATTAACATCTCTATATAGAATATGCCAATAAAATCTAGATTGAAAAATTTTATGAACATTTTGATCATTCCCAGAATAACTTTCAAATTTTAAATCATGACATTTTTGGATAATTTCTTGAATTCTTTATAAGACACACATATTCTCATAACTAAATCTTTGCAATGTTTGTATAAATATGGGTCATCCCAAATTAAGATTTTGCTTCGTGAATCAATTTCTTTTCTTGTTGCCTTGTTAGTCCATATGGTAAAATACCACAAAAAATATAGTTCACAATAGTATCATACAACGGTATTTCCCATTATTAACAGCATAAAAGTGTTCATCAAAAAAATTTTCATTAATTTCTTTTTTTAAATCAAGTGTTTCTTCTTGTTACAGCCTAGATAGATTATCAGCAATTTGATTATCGGTCCATTTCCTATCGACTACCACAAAATCAAATATTTAATAGCCGAGTGGTCTGTATGCACAACATATTTAGCTCTAATTAGATATGATCTAAACTTATCAAAAACATATACAATTGATAAAAACTCTCTTTCAGTAATGATGTAATTAATTTGATCATCATTAAAAGTCTTATTAGCACAATATATAACTTTAAAAATTTTATCATATCATTGCCCTAAAACAGCTCTAATTGCATAATCACTTGCATCACACATTAATTTAAAAAATTTCTTCCAATCACGTGAAATAATTATATGGGCAATGATCAAATTTTTTCTTCAATCTTTCAAAATCTTTAAGGCACCTTTGATTAAAATCAAATTTTGTATCTTTTTCCAGAAGTTGGAATAAAGGTTTTGCAATTTTTGAAAAATTTTTAATATATTGTCTGTAAAATCCAACATGTCCTAATAAACTCCCAACTTCTCTTACAAAAGTAGATGGAGGTAGGTTAGATATAACTTGTATTTTTACAGGATCTACTTCTATGCTATTTTCTGAAATTTTATGCCCAAGTAAAATTCCTTCTACAACCATAAATTGACATTTTTCCCAGTTTAACACTAGATTCTTCTTTTCACATCGTTTTAGAACTTTTGCTAAATGATTTAGACATGTTTCAAATGAAATTCCAAACACAGAAAAATAGTCCATAAGGACTTCGATCTCTTTTTCAATTAAATCACTGAAAATTGACATCATACATCTTTGAAATGTTACAGGTGCGTTGCATAATCTAAAAAGCATTCACCAAAAAGCAAAAGTTCCATAATGACTAGTAAACGTTGTTTTCTCTTGATCCTCTGGAACAATAGATATTTGATGATAACCGATATATTCATCCAAAAAGCAAAAATATTTGTGCTCAGCCAGTCTATCCAAATTCTGGTCCAAAAATGGTAGAGAAAAGTGATCATTCTTGATGACCGAATTTAATTTTCTATAATCTATGCAGATTCATCATCCGGTGAATTGTCTTGTTGGAATTAATTCATTATTCTCATTTGTTACGACAGTCACACATCCTTTCTTGGAAACACGGTGAATTGGACGTACTCAAGTACTGTCTGAAATAAGATATATTATTTCAGCATTTAACCATTTTAAAATTTCTTTCTTGACGACTTCTTTCGTCATAGGATTTAATCTCCTTTAAGGATCAGCTCTTGGTTCATGATGATCTTCCAATAAAATTCTATGCATATAAATTAAAAGACTAATTCCTTTAATATTAGCTAATGCCCATCTAAAAACTTTCTTATATCTTCTCAAAGTTTCCAACAATTTTTGTTTTTGCGTATCAGTTAATTTTGAAGCTACAACAACAGGTAATGTGGATAAATCTCTTAAAAATGCATACTTTAAATGTGTAGGAAGTGTTTTCATTTCTTGTTTAGGAGGTTTCTCAATAGGTGAAATCAAATTATTGTTATTATCTCTAGGATCTAACAGTTCAAATTGTTCTTGAACATAATTCAAATCTTCATTAATCACTTCCATATATTCATCTTGAATTTTATCCTCATCTTCCAAATATTATTTTCCAAATTTCTTTTCAAATGTCTTCGTAAAATATTTATGGCTTAAATATTCATAATATCCATTCTGAAGCATTCAATCTCTTACTCTTTTGTAGGGTACCTCATTGATTTTACAATATTAAATGTAACTTTTAGATCACTAACTCTCATAGTTAGTTATCCTTTCTGCACTATCAAAGCTCTTCCAGTGACAATAAATGTTCTTTCTAAAATGATAGGAATTTCTTTATATTCCTCCATATCTAATACAATAAAGTCCACAGGAAAGATAAATGTATCAACATTTACCAAAACATCTTCTATAACTCTTTTAGGGGAGGTAATTGAACGATCAACTAACTTAAGAGTTACAATTGTAGGTGAAATGCCTTCTAAAGCAAACCTTCTGAAAATTGATAGGCATAAGATTAATACTGGCTCCTAAATTACATAAATTTTTTCCATAAAACATTTCACCAATAGCGCAAGGAATAGTAAAACTACCAGGATCTTTAAGTTTTTCAAGAAGTTTTGTATGAATTATAGTGCTACACTCTTCACTAAGTGCAACAGTCACATTGTCTACAAACTTCCTTTTCTTCCTTCATGAACTTCACATAACTTGACATTTGTTCCCAGATTTCAACAAATGAAATGTTTATCGTTAGTTTCCTCAATATCTCCAAGAATTTTGAAAATTGGTTATCTCTGTTTTTCTGCTTCAATCTTTGAAGAAATGGAGGTGGTGGTCTTTCTACACTGGTTTTTATTGGTTTAATAGAACATTCAGACTCAAAATGAAAATCTTCACCGAATTTTTCATTTTCCACCTCTTCTTTCTCAACTCCAACTTCCACTTCTTGTTGAACTTTAGTTTCCAATTCTTTTTCACTTCTCAGTTGAATAACCTTAATATGTTATTTGTTATGATCTTTAGGATTTATTTCAACATTATTAGACAACATTCCTGAAGGATTATTGTTAAGTGCAGTAGCAATGCATTCAAACTGATTTTTCATGTTTCTAATTATAGCTCATTGACTTTGTAATTGAGTTCCCATTTGCAATATTAATTCTTCCATTGACAATTTCTTCTCCTTACTCTGCAAATTATTATTAAAACTTGGAGGTTAAAATGTTTATAAGTTGGATTTCCTTGATTGTTGGAGTTTCCTAATGGGTTTGCAGCATGTTTTCCCATTGCGGATTATCAACATTAAAGTTATTTTTACTCCAACTGAAATTTGGATGATATTTCTAACCAGGATTATAATAATTGAAATAAGGATTGTTAGAACGATTATTTATTGCATTTAAAGTCTATTAAGAAGGTTGAGATTTTATCATTTGTCCCAATTAGTTTTCCTCAAGCACAGGTGGTGTCTCAAAATAATTCATTCTTAATTGATTTATCTTCTTTGATATAACAACTATTTTGGCAGCCAATATAGATATTGCATCAAAATCATAAATACTAGCTACTCTTTTTGGATTTACCCTTTCAGAGGATCATTGAAAATTATTAATAGTCATTTCTTCAATTAAATAATATGTTTCATCAAATAGTTTTGACATTAATGATCCACCAGCAGTAGCGTCAATTATTTATCGAAGAGATCCAACCACTCCATTATAAAAAGTTTGAATTATTAGTCAATCTGGCAACGCATGGTGTGGACACTTTCTAAAAAGATTTTTCAATATTTCCCAAGATTCATAAATTGATTCTCCTTCAAACTGACAAAAATATGTAATATCATTTCTTAGCTTAACCATTTTTTACGGTGGGAAATATTTAGATAAAAATATTTGTGATAAATCTCCCCAAGTTCTGATAGATCCAGGTGTTGACGATATCATTAGACACTCTATCATATTTAAATGTAGCACACAATTCTAGAAAACTAGCAAGGTGTAAAATAGGATCTTCAGTTGGTGTTCCTCCAAACTGATTGATTTGTACTATTTGGATAATAACAGGTTTAAGCTCGAATGAATTAGCAGCTACATCAGAGTTTTATATACTTAAATGAATTTCATATACTGTAGAATTAGCATAATTTAGGAAAGGTCTCTGATGATTTTCATTTCCAGAATTACTTGAGTTGCAAGCCATTCCGCTAGAATTATCTATCTCTTTTTGTTGTTTTCGAATTTTTCTAATTGTTCTTTCTAATTTTGAATCGTAAAGTACTAAATTTTCAGATCTTAAACTACGCATAAACAAATACAATCAAAATTTAAAAATAAACAAACACACTAAAATATGAAAACATTTAAATTAAACTATAAATAGTTTTTCAGTTTAAATAAAATATTCTAAATTATAAAATTATTTACCAATACTTTCTGTTACTTCTCCGACAACGGCGCTAAAAACTTGATGTGCGGATTTGTTGTGTAATGTTTTTGTAAATATTTTTCAATATTACAAAACACATATGCGGCAATGCTAATAATAATATGCAATGAGCTTAATAATCATTCTCTTACAACACTCTAACCACTATTTTCGCCATTTTTAAACAAAAAAACAGGCGTCAAGGCAAAGTTGATATGATTATTACATGAGGGATTTAGTATAGTCGTAGAAGGCAATTGGTATAGAGATCCTAATGGTGAAGTGTAGTAATCCTAATCTCTTTCTAAGTTAGTTTTTCACTTAAGCTTGTTGTGGGAGCTAGTTTAGGATACTAGTTAATAAATTGGGTGAATTGGTTAATTCAATATGAGGTAGGTCAAGTAGAAAAATTTGATTGAATAGGATCAAACCATGGAGTCAAGAGGGCATCTAAGCATAGCCCAGTATCTAAGGGTTTTATCCAATTTGAAGGTTGAGACAAATTTGGCATAATTGAACAGATTTAGGTTTAATTGAGTAAACTTTCAAATGGGTTCAATTTTTATAAACAATGGTCAAATGGGCTCTTTTGAATGTGGTTCACTCATGGACATCCTATGAATGCTATAAAATGCATTTGGGTTGTCCAATTTGATGACTATGAGAATTTGGGTCAATTGAATCTTTTTAAGTTCAATCGAGTCAAGCTTGGTTTGAATGACCTAATTGACCAACTCATGGGTTTTATTAGGATATAAAGGACATTGACTAACTTATAACCCCTCTAGAGGATTTCTATGGTCAATTGGATATGCCAAATGGTGGTTATAAGCCCCATTGGGCTCATGATGTTCAAATAGGCCAAGTCCGACTTTTCTTCGTTGAAGGGCTGACGAAGTCAAATCTAATGGGTCTTAAGGGTTAAATGATGTATTAAACACTACAAAGACAACATAGAAAAGGCTCAATTTGAACCATTATAGCAAAATTGATGAAAACGATTTGATAGGTTCAAATGGATTCAAGAAAAATAAGTCATGAGACTAACATTAGAAAGCTAGGGCTAGTTGGGCTATAATTGGGTAAGACCAATGGTCAATTAAGCTCAAATAGATTGTAATTAGATGATTGGATGAGATTTATCCTATCAATTTGATCAAATAAAGTCAAATTGATAAAAAGTCAAGTGTTCTATCTCATTAATTTAAAGTTCAATCTAGTCAATTTAAAGCATTAATTACAATCAATATAATCAAGTTAGTCAACATCGCCTAAGAGACTCATGAGAATCATTTTCGTTCAAATGAACCAATTTACTTAATTGGGCTTGGTCAATGGTCAATTAAGCTCAAGTGAGCTATAATTAATTAATTGAAAAATAGATTATGGCAAATTGGTCTAAGAGGTTCACGATGAGTGCACTATTAATGATAATGGCATGAATGGAAATAATCTTGATAGTTGGCCATTGGAGAATGCACTACACATTTCACCTGACGAACTTAAGGCAACAAAGTTCTCGCTTGACTTTACCCACTCGAAACATAATTGCTACGAAGCTTCCTTCCTAATTCAATTGCGAATAGCAGGAATGGCACTTCAAATATGGAATGTGTAGACCGAGGCATGTCCATTTTTAGTTTTCCAGCATCATTGCCTTAGTAGTCTATCATCTTGGGCCAAAAAGATTGAGTTATTAAAATAGGCTGACGTTCTAGAACCATGGATGACATTTAGCTGGAAGCTATCAAGAATCATGGATCATATTTACTCCATTAGCTGGAAGCTATCAAGAATCAACATCAAATAAGTGTGGGATGACTCTAGAAGAGAACATGCAATTAGGTCAATGGAGTGGCAAGTAATGCCTATTTGTCATTACTTTGAATTAGTCATTGATATGGATTTCTTTGATCATTTAACGTGCAAGTATTGTTGCTCACGCAAAATGCAGCTGGTATAGGAGACCCTAATAACATGTTTGTGATGACAAACAAACACAAGGTTTCCACAAAAAAAACAAAGTTCATTAGCAATGGAGTAAAACGTTTTAAATCTAATTAAAATGTTTATAAAAAAATATTCTTCCCCGTCATCAACAAGTAAATTAGCATAATTTAGCAGGTTAAATGAATGATTTTTCACCATTTTCAAAACATTCCAATCAAGCTTTATATTTCCTAAAGGACATACCATAAAATGCACCGAAGTAACAGCTGCAACAAACTGTTTCTTCAAATCACCCCGTACTTCCACCTTTTTGCTTTCCTTCTATGACTCATGTGTTCTCCACTCTGCCATTCAACCATCAGAACTGAAAACAGTAACTGAGAACTATATGATAGTTTAGAGGAATAAAATAGACCCCCCGGCCATCACAGTGTTGAGTAATCAGACCAACATTACATTTCTTTGAAAGTGTCTTCTTGTTAAAACGATGTATCTGATGCTTGAATGGAGTTGATTACCCTGAATTACAGAGAAATTATTCAAGTGAGATTTTTCCTCTCATAATATGCTGCAATTATTTATTCTAGCCTCACAGAACTTAAAATACCTGATATGAATGCTAAAACTGAGATTTTGTTTTGCATCATATCTTCCAAAGGGGGGCCATGTTTTCCATAATTCTGCTTGGCCAATCAGGTCACTAAAGAAAACTTGCAAATATGCCATTAGGCCGCCATCTGCGATGCATTTGTCCAAGCCGAATTTAGCCCAATTACCTCTCTCTTGTTCTAATTAGCTATTCTTTTGTTCCCATCATATCACAGCATCATCAATGGTGATTCAGAGAAGCACACTTAAATAACATTCTGCAGAATCGGACCATCAATGGAGCTTCTCACATTCTTCAAGCAAGAGATGCTGACTGCTTATTCAACATTTCTTCCCATTCAAATAAAATAAAATAAAAAATCCTATAAAGCTTGCATCTCAATCAGGTTCAGCTCCACCAACCAAATCATCAACCAATTCAATTACCCTCTTAATTTTTCTCTCTCTGCATGCTACCCCAGCTAGTGCCAACCAAGTCCCAATCTCAGGCAAGAACCCCATCTCTGCTAAACCAAACAAAGCAACTGTGGCATCTACCAGCCTTTCAACCTCACAGAGCAACAATAACAACTTATTTGAAGCCGCATAATGAGGCAGAACCCCTCTTACAAGCATCAAACCAAGCAACCCAACCGCTCTATCAACATCACCATTCCCAAGTATGCAATTCATTACAATCCTATAGCTCGCAACATTTAACCTAACACCTTCACGAGGCAATCTCTCAAGCATGGCCATGGCCTCTCCAACCCTCCCTCCCCTGCACAATCCTTCAATCAACACATTGTATGTAACTACATCAGCTTTGCATCCGCTATCTCTCATCTCGGTGACCAATTCAATTGCCTCATCAAATTCCCCTGCTTTACAAAGGCAGTTTATCAACGTTGTGTAGCACACAGCATCAGTCTCCTGCCCAGCACTCTGCATCTCATCAAACAACTGTTTCACCTCCTCCAGCTTCCCTTCCCTGCAAAAGCCATTCATCAACGTGGAGTAATTGAACTTGTTTGGCTCGCACCCGTTGTTCCTCATGAAAACCAATATCGTCTTCGCCTTCTCCACACTTTCGTGCCGACAAAACCCATCGATCAACAAATTATACGTAAGTGGATCGGGCACGATGCGGTCTCTCTCGATCATTTCCTCGAACAGTTGGAAGGCATCCTTGAGACGGCCTTCAGAGCATAACGCACCAATCAGCGTTGAGTAAGTTATCAGATTGGGGGTAGAGGACTTTGACTGACGCATTTCTTCGAGTAGATGGAAGGCGGAGGCGAGGTCACTGGACCGGCAGTGTAGCTTGACGAGGATGTTAAGCGTGCAAGTATTGGGTTCGAGGTTTAACTTGGTTTTCACATCAGAGAGGAGCTTTTGCACGAGATCAATGCGACCTGCTTCAACCAGGAGGTTGAGGCAGGTGCTGAGGGCTTTATTGGAAGGCTTCGAGCGAGTAATGGGGAGAATGAGGAGGAAGGCTTCAAGGACTTTTTCGTGGAGGAAGGAGCGGGAGAACTGGGGCATGAGAGAGATAAGGAGGGATTCGTGAAAGCGGCAGGGTTCGGAGGCAGCGCGACGGAGGACGGCGTCGACGGCAGGGAAGAGGCGAGCGCGAGCGAGACGGAGGAGGAGGGCGGCGTAAGTGGAGTGGTTGTGGGAGAAGCCTGGCTGGGTAGCGATGAAGTTGAAGAGGTCCAGGGATTGCTGGGGATCGGGTTTCTGGATGATGAGGCGGACAGCGTCGGCGTGTGAAATGAAGCGAGAGCGGCGGACTCCGGCGGGTGAGTCTGCAGATTTCGCCTGCGGCGGAGGAGTTGGAGGTTGGGATTTGGGCTTAAGATATTGGAGAGGGGAAATCCATGGAAGAGAAGGTGATGAAGAGGACGATGAAGATGGAGGGAAGGAGGGTTTTCGACGAAGAGACTGAGATGCCATGGCCCATGGGAGAAGGGGCGATTAGAGGTGTAAACGCATTTGGATGATCGCTCTAGCTCTAGATAGTTTAAGAAGTATGCAAATAATGTACAAAGAGAACACATCTAGGATAGGTAATAAAGAAGGATTTAGTAATTGTTTGAAAAATAGTATGATGAGCATAAAATTAGGAAATTTTTTTCTTTATCTAAAACTCTACAATAACATGAAGTTTTATAAAAAAGATGAAAGCATTAGTAGAATGATGAAATTTTGTACATTATCAAAACTTTTTGTGCAAAAGTAAACATTACAAATTATTATGTGATTAATCAGAAGAATTTATGATTAATTTTGAAGAAGACTCAGTATAAATTATTTAGAGGCAATAAATATAAAATTAGCCAGTTGCATGTTTTACAATGTAAATGTTATATTTTGAATAATGAAAATAAACACTTAAAAGATTTTGAAAAAAATTGGATGAAGGAACTTTCTTTGGATATTTAAATTCTAATTGAGCTTTTATAGGTTTTAAATTAGAGAGATGATTTTAGACGAGGCTATATATATAATATTTTGAAAGAACTTAGATTTATCTTATTTTAAATGACATGGAAGACGAAGACATTGATTAATTAAGATTATTAGCTGTGAAGATAAGCCAGATATATATATTTTTTTCTAACAAATAAAAATATGCCAAGTCGAACCATATTAGTTGTATTATTAGTAAACAAAAATGGAGGTTAATGAATTACTTTATATTTATCTCATGAATAGGGTCTAGAAATATTGATGAAGCATTAAAAAATGAATTTAAAATATAATAATGCAAGAAAAAAATATTTTTTCTTATATAGAATTAAGTTTGACAAGTGTTTTTTTACCATAATATTAAATTGTATCTTAGCTTAAATAGGTCATGAGAAATAAGTTATATGAGTTAAAATATTATATTAGCTACCAGGTAGGAGAAGTAGCATGATGATATTTATAAATAAAATGGATGGAAATTGATGAATATTTTGAACCTTTAGCAAGAGTATAGACTGTTTAATTACTCCTTAGTTATGCTTGCAATAAGAATTTTAAAGTTTTTCAGATGAAGGGTAAGAACACAGTCTTAATTGGATTTATATACTAGAATATTATTTTAGAGCACCATATGACTTAACAATATTGATTTCCTAGATCATGTGTTTAAATTAGAAAACATATTATATTGATTAAAGCAAGCTCCTGGAGTATTGTATCATATAATGAATAATATTTTTGTATTTATGATCACCTAAACAATTATAGAATAGATACTACCTTTTTCATTAATAACATAAAAAAATATAGTAATTTTTTATATTTATTTAAATGAAATATTATATGAAATTAATCAAAAAAATATTTATGTATTTATATTTCATTTATAATTAGTAATTAAATTTGAAGTAAACATTATTGAAAGCTTAACTTTTATTGAAACTTCTAGTGTAACATTAAGAAAATAAAAACTTAATTTATTGAATTAAATACTATATAAATTATTTGAGAGATTTGACATAAAAAAAGTCAAATCCTCATGAGCCAAATAAAAAGATTACAATAGAAGAATTATAAAATTGTATACAATGACTTTCATATAAGTATGATATGTTCATTCATATACCTTATTGTCAACCAATATCTTATTATGTTTGTTGTTTTTAAATATCACTAGTTTTGAAGCAAATCTCAATGATTCTCACTTAACATTAATTAAAAATATATTTATTATTTATTTAAATCTCTTATATTAGGTTTATAATATCCCAAAAATTCATTGCATTATGATTAAATTACTTATTCTTACATCAATCATGCTAGATGCAAAGTTGATGACAAAAATACCTCAAGAACATGTCATTTTATAGAATCATCAATTATGTATTAGCTCAATATGGAGTGGAATGATATGTTCTTTTTTCTATCGTAGAGGTTGAGTATGATATTGTAAACAATTATGTTACATTAGTACTTTACCAAAGTATTATACATAAGCATTGTAAATTAACATTGATGTTATTAGTTTAAGTATTAATGAGATTTCATGTTTCTCTAGGAGAAGTTGAAATATTTTGTTTCTCTCTACTTCCATTAGCATATTTTTTACTAAACTACTAATAAATGAAAAATTTTCCAAACTAAGTAAGAAGTTGTAAGGTATGGTAACATTTATACCCTTTACTAGAAAATTAACTAAAAAAATATACATTTCTCTTACATTAAAATTTTCTCTATTTTGATGATGTGCACAAACAAAAAAAAGCCTTTCAAATATCTTAGGAATAATCTAAGGCATTGAACTAATTAAATAATATAGCTATTACTTGAGTAGAACTCTTGCACCTAATGACCTTATAGATTATCAATTTATTATGCAATTGGTGGCTAAGATAGCTTCCCCCTAATATTATTTAAGTACATTCATCTAAAATATTATAACTCTTGTGATAGTAAGCGTCCCTTCTTTCGTTCAACCATCCCACTTGTTAATGTGTGTATACATAAGGAGATTCATTTTTTTTTTGAAAATAAGGAGACAAATCAGTTTAAAACGTCTTTAGCATTGTCAAATATTACTCCTTTAATTTTAATTTTAATTTTCAATTGACTTTTTCTACACTAAAAAAGGTGAGAAAATGATACTTATGTCCCTTTAGGCTTTTAGCGGAATCCATAACACGTAAATGTTACTATCAATAACAAACACAAATCACCAAACCCTGCATGTTTTAGGTGCAAAAGATGGTTCTCATTTGTCTCTATGAAAAAGAGAGAAAAAAAGGGGTTACTATGTTACTTATTAAAAAAATAGCAAGCTTATGCTTAGTCAACTCATAAGTATCAACATGAATTTTTTATTATTAATAATTTTAATATTAAAAATAGCAATTTAGCTTAAGGAATAATTCCAATATGTAGGCATTGGAGTCTTACTCTTTCTTTATTTGATCTGAAAAAGAAAGGATTATAATATAATAGGTAGTCTGAAACTTCCTTGGTCATTAATTTTTTTTCTACATTATAGAGACCATGTCCTTATTTAATAAGTCCAATCAACCTACTTAAGCCCAATTTCTAAAATAAATAATACAAAAAGTTAAATAGAACATTATATTTAAAAAATGTAGCTAACTTTAGGTTGATAAATATGTTGGTGAATAATTTATGTATATGGAGGACATTAAGAAGTGTAAATAAATTTATTAATAAGAATTTATCCTTGGACAACAATGCTCATAAGAAATTAGTTAGCAGATGTTCTTTCCTTATTGCTAGGATAGTGAGCATAAAATAAATTTATGTGAAAAGTTGGTTGTATGACTCATAACTTCCGAATCAATAATATTGGAGCTACAATTAAGTTTTTTTTGAGAATTTAAAAGTATAAAAAGAGAACGTATTTTCAACAAATAAAAGAAAAAAAATACCCACCACAAGAATATTTTATAGGGATATGAACAATATTTTGATCTTTTAACTTTTTTGAATTTTTTTGAAACTCAATGAGGGATTTAATGGTGTTTCATTAATCTACAAGTGTTGTACGTGTAGGTCTTTATTATTATAAGTCATGCTAGTGTTGTTCAACTTTTTCTTCATGACTTATCATGAAATATCCAACATTTTGTTATTGTACCTTAAGCATTGTTATATATATGTGCCCAATAGTAAATCTCTATTGACCATCTTTTTTTACCCCTTTAAAGATAAGAGAATTTAATCAAGGTGTTTGATATCAAAAAACATTTATGATTAGTGCTAACCCTTCTATGAGTCTATTGGCAATCATAATTTTCTTTCTCCTCTTGCCCATTTAAATGGTGAAAATGAATTCATTTATGAATGACAAGTTATCTATTTTAAGAATTTATATCCCTCAAAATCAAGATTTAATCTAATAAGAAAATAATAAATTCAATCAATTTCAACAAACCATTCAAGGTGGGTCACATTTTGCTTTATTGCATTTGAATGCA